>CAUYON010096539.1:0-19992 GCA_963573935.1 Arctocebus calabarensis
GAAAATTACTAAATGTAGACTATAAATGTTTTCATATAGTGATTTAAAGGCCATGAAGGCTATGTTAAATAGTTCAATGAAAATATTTCAGAATGTATATAAAGTCAACACATTGTGCCCCATGATTGCACCAATGTACACCATTATAATTTAATAAAAATTTTAAAAAAGAGAGATTATAAGCGTTGCGTGATAGTATGGTAAATAACTCTGACGGGCTAGAAATAAAGAGGAAAAACGGCAAAGTTAGGCCTCGAGACAGTGGAGCTTTGGGATGCCCCTCCCATTCTTTCTTTCCAGTTTAGATTAAATAGTCCTCATAGCTCTAAATGTGACAACACTTTTCTTAGCTTTAAATTGGATAGTTATTTTAAGAGTATCTAAAAGACATAGTGATAAGAGTAAGGATAAACACAGATTTAATTTAACAGCTCCATCACGACATTACACACAATACCTTACATTTTAAAAGGGCTCACCAGACTAAAAAAAAATTATGACAGTGTTTTATGTACAATGAGTCACATAAAATGTTTATCATTTCCTCTCTCCTATTATTTCTTCAAAGTTGAAATGCCAGTTGAAGGCATGTGGAAATTTAAAGTAACTGATTTAACAACCTGAGACAAAGAGGACATGTCTGAAAGTTTGTCTCAATGTTTGGCTGGACCCAAGAGAGTTTCTCTTAGACTTATTTTTCTAAACAGTACCCTAGTACCTTGGGCCAACAAAATGACCTTTAAGCCTGAATGAACAAGGTATTTCTTTTCCTCTAGTGCAAAGCGTCACTATTTCATCTTTTCAAACTCTTTCACTGCACTCAGTGTGGAATTATATTGACAAGGGTAGAATTTATCTCCTAGAGGAGAATGCTATGCTTCTGTTAAGTGCTAATATAACATTTATGTGTTGGTACCTTAATAACAGACCCAGCTTACCTAATGAAAGTTGAAAGCAAACAGTCATCTCTGAGATTTTATTATGACTGAAGTGACTGCAATTTGAGGCAAATTATCCCTATTTTTGTTCCCATATCAAAAACAGAGATGCTAAAGCAATTGCTACATGTTTGGTATGGAATTAGGTCCCACTCTCATTAATCTACAAGGAAGAGAATTTTTCATGTAAACAGCTCACGAGGGTCAGAGAGAAGAGCTGTTTCTGTGAAAAATGCTTGTCAATAACTTTGTGAGTGAATTTTGAAATAAAGTGCCTGTAACCTGTCATTATTCCTTCCTCTCAAAGTCAAGAGTGAGTGGATGAAAATTGAGCATGTGAATTGAAAACAGGGTGAGTGTTATGGCCTTATCGACTTCAGGTAAAATGACTGTTTTAACTTGTTATTATTTTTCCATTCAGAGGTCAGGCGATGTACAGTATTACCAGCATAGACTGCAGTGTAAGCAAATTGGTATACAAAAAGGCTATTACCTACACTCACAAAGCAGAGCAAAGTCTACGTGGACTCATGATCGCTACAAAAACAAAGCAGCCAATAGTGCTTTGAAAAAAATAATGTAGGTATAAAAAGAACCTAGGACAAAAATACAAACCCATTCAAATAAAGATATATAAGCTAACAAGGCAGGTAAGAAATATACATTTTAATGATCATTTTTTAAAATTATGTATTAATCGTACTTGTTTTGTGAAGGAATTGTGGAAATTCCTTAAAATTTTTTCCGAAGATTGTCTTAAAAGGAATTAGCTGTTGAATTTTCAAGTCTATCTGAGGTATTCTTCTCAAAACCAAAATATTACTGTCATGTTCCTTTTCCTTGGAGAAAAAAGAAAATCAACTAAAAACCTTTTCTCGTCTTCTAGATTTTTATTTCTAATTCTGAAGAATAGCTTAGGACTTTAGTGTGGCTGTGTTAGGTTTGCAAGAAGAATGTCTTTCTCCCCAAGTAATCTCAGCCCCATAGAAATTATGTATTTAATCCTAATGTTCAAATGCACTTATTTTTCTGTTTCAGAGGATCATCTATTGTTACTGTCCTTGCTACTGAGTTTTCCACTATAGACTCTAATAGACAGGAAATGGGCAGATTGGCCTAGAAATTAAAAGAGATTATAGAAAAACTCAATGATCAAAAATAAGTTTAGCGGGAAAGGGATCACTTATAATTTTGAAGACACATCCATATGTCTATTCATCAAATTCCCAGCTAATATAAAAGGTTTTGATTCTTTTACTTCTCAACAAGTTTTCCTTGGCTCCAAAATACTTATAATGATAAAAATAAATTTTAAAAATAAAATAAAATAAATTTTAAAAATACTTATAATGACCTAAGATAAATGAAATATAATGACATTTCTTTGCTTCCCATTTGCTTGGATTATTCATTCTTTAAATGAATAATGCCTGGTTGAACATTGTACCAATCATGATAGTACAGTAACCTGAAGACTGTCCCTGACTTCATCTAGTAAGGAAGAGAATAAGGAAAATAATGAGATAAATTGTCGTGATAAATGTGGAAGAATGCATGGTCCATGGGGACAAGAAATTTCACGTTTCCATTCAGCTACATATTATAGCCACCTAAACCAGTACTTGGCATACAGTGGACACCTGACAGATATTTGTCAAATGTTGAATGAATGTGTTAGGGACATACACGGTGCTTTTAGGAGACAATGGGAGACATCTCCTGCAAAAGAAATGCCTAACTTCCAGGAATGTTGACGTGGCTCAGCCAAACAGAGTTGGAGTAGGACCTTCCATATCAAGACAGCAGAAAATTCCAAAATTAAGGTTAGAAAGAACAGAGAGTTGAAAAAAATTGCTGTTACTTTTTCATTTCTGCAGTGAGTGAGGGGCAAAGCATGGAGTGCTGGTCGAAGTAAACAGAGGCCAGATCATGAAAGTCCATGTAGGGCATAATAAGGAGTTTAGACATTAGACCAAAGGTCATTGAATAATTTTAAGCATTCAGGAGATTTTTTAAAAAGGTGAATATGTTTAGAAAAAGACTCTTCTGGCTGAGTGTAGCAGGTGAATTGAAGAAGATTGGTGTTATGGAGACCAGGTAGGAGGCTTTACAGAAATCCAAGCACATTGAAATGACAGTATCCTACATCCAGGTAAGAGTGAAGGGGCTAAGAGAAATAGGTATACTTCAGTAATTTTTAGAAGTTAGAAATGGTAAGACTTGGTGACTGCCTGTGATGTGGTAAGGAGAAGGAGCTAAGGAAGAAGAAAGAGACAAGGACAAGGCTCAGTTCTATAGCTTTGTGTGGTTGGGGGTTTTATTGGTTTGTTTGTTTTTGAGAGAGAGTCTCACTCACTCAGTCACCTTGGGGTTGAGTACTCTGGCATCATAGCTCACAGCAACCTCAAACTCAAGTGATTGTCTTGCCTCAGCCTCCCAAGTAGCTGGGACTAGAGGTGCCCACCATGACGCCTGCCTATTTTTTTTTTTTAATTTTTTAGAACAGAGTCTTACTTTTGCACAGGCTGGGCTCAAACTCCTGAGCTCAGGCAACCTACCTGCCTTGGGCTTCCAGAGTACTAGGATTATAGGTGAGAACCACCACACCCAGCTTCAGTTCTACAGCTTTGATGAGAAAGATATGTTTGGTATGGAAAGTGACATACTGACTTGGAAAATACCATGTTGAAATGACCCTAGTTTCTGTACTGAGCTCTTCCTTCCCATAGTCCCAGACTGTATCTGTTACTACTGGATGAAACAAACCTTTTTCTTTCTTTTTTTTTTTTTTATTGTTGGGAATTCACTGAGGGTACAAAGAACCAGGTTACACTAATTGTATTTGTCAGGCAAAGTCCCTGTTATAAATGTGTTCCTTTCCCAAGAGTTGCACCAAACACCGTGACCCCCGAACCCCCGCTCTGTTCCCCTATTCCCTTCCTCCCCCACCCCTGTACCAGGTCATCAATTGTCCTCATATAAAAATTGAATATATTGGATTCTTGCTTCAATGAAACAAATCTTAGTACCAATCATAGTAGTTAAGATTATAGTTTTCATATAGTGAAGATAAATTGCAGTTTACAATATAAAAGTATTATTCTTTCCTTATAGAAGTCTTTATGAAATGCAAAGGTAGCCAGACACGGTGACATTCACCTGTAGTCCTAGCTGCTTCCGAGGCTGAGGTGGGAAGGTTGCTCGAGCTCAGAAGACTACAGGGAGCTGTAATCATGGCTCTGAATAGCCACTATGCTCCAGCCTGGGCAATAGGGCAAGACCTAATGTCAAAAGAAAAAAAAAAGAAGAGGAAAAGAAAAAGAAATGTAAAGGTATAAAAAGAGTAACTTGTTTCTGAGAATTAAGTTATAATTATTCTGAATTGTTAATGAAAAGCATGACACCACAGAGTAAGTTACTACGAATGATGCTTTGTACCCTGTAGGGATTAATTACGAGTGCATTTGTACAAGTAAGGACACAAAATTTTTGCACTTAGGCTGGCCGGTTTGAATCCGGCCCAGGCCAGCTAAAACAATGACAACTGCAACAACAAAAAAAATAGCTGAGCATTGTGGTGGGTGCCTTGAGTCCCAGCTACTTGGGAGGCTGAGGCAAGAGAATCACTTAAGCCCAAAAGTTTGAGTGTACTGTGATATATGACGCCACAGCACTCTACCGAGGGTGACAGAATGAGACTGTCTCAAAAAAAAAAAAAAAAAATTCAGAGTCAGGAATGATTGGTGATACCAAACCACTACAAATATTGCATGTGGGTTGTGGAGATATTTGCTTTCTGATGGTTCATTGTACACAAACTTGTTGTATAAATTATGTTCAGGTTATGTGGATAAGGCATATATGAAACGAATTTTGTGCATACTATTTTTAGTATAGTGTAATTTTTTATCTTTTATTTTGCTGGGTTATACAAAAGGTATTAAAACAAAGATTCAGAAACTATTCATAATGCCAATATATATAACAGGACTCCTAATTGACACTGGTAATTATAAGCAACAATTATTAACAAATTAATTAAGAGCTAATGAACTGAAATGCTTTATATGTGTGTTTTGTTTGTTTGTTTGTTTTTTGAGAAAGAGCCTCAAGTTGTCACCCTGGATAGACTGCTGTGGCATCACAGCTCACAGCAACCTCCAATTCCTGGGCTCAAGCGAGTCACCTGCCTCTTCCCCCAAGTAGCTGGGACAACAGGCACCCGCCACAACGCCCGGCCATTTTTTGGTTGCAGCCATCATCGTTGTTTGGTGGGCCCAGGCTGGATTTGAACCCACCAGCTTGGGTCTACATGGCTGGCACCTGTTGAGCCACAGGTGCTGAGCTGCTTTATATGTGTTTTAACCCATTTCCATTTATTACATAATTATTAAACTACTAAAAACTTACTTAGTGTGTAAACCTAAGGTTTCTGAAATACTGGCAGATCCATTCTGACATCAACATCCCGATTGTTACCTTTTTTTTCCTGGAAGAACAGCAAGTGCTATGGCACTGCCAATGACTCGGGTAGTATCCTGGTGGTGCTGGTTGCCCATCTTCCCAGGGATGCTGCAACTGAGAGGCATATCATCGCAGTAGTAGATGAGCCATTTAAAAAGAAGCATTTGCTTTGAAGACAATTACCTGAAGGTTTTCAAAAAGAATATGAAGCTGTGGCCTCGTCCAGTTCTCCTGCCAGTGCATCTCTTTCCATCTCTGTAAGATGGATGTCAATTTTATTCTCTTACCTGAGTCAAACAGTGGCTTTGAAGACCTGGGAACTATGTCCAAGCAAAGAGAAGACTCTGAAGTCCACCAAACTGCACTGTTTCGTATTAGGTAAGGGTGTATTTTATAAAGGCAACATCATGCTGAAGTTCTTTCTGCAAGCAGGGTAGAGGACTATTAGAAAAGTGAAAAGAAGTACATATTGTGGAGCATTGTTGGATGTGTTTGTCAGAGAGACAGAGGGAGTGAGATGGAGATAGAACAACACGCAGCATGGGAGACTTTTGCCCCCAACCAGTCAGTGAGAATGACCGTCAGACGGGAGCTATGAATCCTCTGTTCCCTCATTCATCTCACTTCTCTTTCACCTTTTGTATGAACCTCTCACTACCCTGTGGGTGATTCCAGAATGTAAGGAAATGCATTTTTCCTACTGCATCGCCCTCTTTATTATATTACAGATGATGTGGTATACACCATACACTTATGCATGCATATTGGTAAACAGGTGTGTGTACATAGTACCATGAGCACTATGTTTTAGTGATAACTTACCCCAATTCATAGTTGATTTTTTGGACCAACCCTGACATAAATCAGGTTCCATGGTCTACATAAAAAAGAGACAAATCTCATTGCCAAAACCAGTTCTGGCGAAGGGGGAAGCTTACCATTCATGTTCTAAGAGCATTTTACAAAAGAGCTTTGACTCATCCTTCTAAGAGACAGAGACACCTCAGTATGTACTTGGCATATATCACTGAGAAGCTGCTACCCAGGCAAGAGGTATGAACCAAAAAGCACACTTCATTCTCATTATACAAGTCAAGATCAAAAATAAGAACTTTATGCCAACCAGCTAGTTACTTTTCCAATTTAAATAGCAATGGGAAGTTCTCACTCTTCTCAGGCCAATGAAAGTTTTGGTTTTCATTGGACCAGCCACATGTAAATGGGACACTGACTGAATTGATTCAAAATGATCAATTCCAATTTGATGTACTATTCTTTTATCATATTAGACTAACTTGCATGCAAAGCCTTTCAGTGGGTTTTAAAATGCAGTTGTACTTGAGGGCTTGCTATAGGTGCATTTGAATTCAATATTTGCAAATTGAATTGTACTTTGAACATTTTATGAATGTTAGCTTTTAAAGTGCATTATTTCCTATATCAGATATTTCTAAAGTAAAGTGAATAACTGCTCACTTATCTTTATGTAAATGCAGATTTTAATACATTAAATTTGTTTAAAACAAGAACCTTTCAATAGCTAACTTTTTTAAAATTTCAGATTAATATGAGGGTATAAATGATTATATTACATTGTTTGCATTTCTTAGGTTAAGTTCAAGTTGTAGTTGAGCCCTTCACCCAAGGGGTGTGCTGTATACCCTTACATTGTGCATTTTACATGAGAGCTTACCAATCCACTTTCCCTCTTCTCCTTTCCCCTTCACCTCCTTACTCCTTCACCATATTCGAACTCAATCGTGTGTTTCTCTTGTGTGAGCATGAAGTTGTGTATCTACTGGTTTCATCTACTGGTTTCTTCGCAGACTAAACAACATAATAACAATCACGTCTCACCAACACTGCAGCATTATTACCTTTATGTTACAGGGAAGAGAGCAAGTCACTCTGTGTACACCCCAACATCAGTCACCTGGCTCTTTCTTAGATAGTGAAGCCCATATCTGAGTTGTGGCTCACTGTTCCACTGTCTGCTCCAAAAAGAAAGGGAAAATAGGTATATGGAAAATAGAGGAATGGCTGCATACCATATATGTCATTAAAACACTGACTAATGACTTGGAAATCAACCCACAAAGGGAAAGCAGAATCTGTACTAATAAAGTCAGGGCATAATGATTATAATGCAACCTTGGGATTTTCAAAAGTTTAATCTCTTTTTTTTTTTTGGAGACAGTCTCACTGTGTCACCCTTGATAGAGTGCCGTGGTGTCGCAACTCACAGCAACCTCAAACTCTTTGGCCTTAAACAAGCTTCCCAAGTAGCTGGGACTATAGGTGCCCACCACAACACCAGCTATTTTTTGTTGTGGTGGTTGCAGTTGTTATTGTTTTTTAGCAGTCCTGAGATGGGCTCAAGCCCACCAGCCTCAGTGTACGTAGCTGGCACCCTACACACTGAGCTACAGGTGCCAGTGCCCAAAGTTTAATCCTTTATGAAATAAAATGCACCATAATGGCCTATAACACACCATCCTGTAGCACCTTTAATTTGGGGGAAATACTACATATGTATTCATAAAAATAATTCTGGATTAAAAAATAAAAAATAATTCGGGGAATATCTCTTTATTCTTTTGTACTAATTTTTAAGGGCAAAGTCTACACATTCACATTTTTACGGAGTGCAAAATATTTATTAAACTGTATTAATTTAACTAATGTAAAAGACGGTGCTCTAAGATCCCAATATCTATATTTTTCCTACTTATCCTGGACCAATATTAGAAGAAAATTCAACTGCATATTCTGTAATAGATTTAAAACACAAAATAGAGAAAGCAACAAAAATGTGACAAAAACAAGCTCCTCTCATTCCAGAAGTAATGATCAGAGAGCCTGACAGAATCTGATTTCATAAGCATAGTGAAAATGTATTTCCTTTTTGCATCTTACCTACTTAAATTGCTGACATTCCACAATCTCATAATATTCTCTGAATAAATTATACTCTTTTTGTTTAAAAAAGAAATGTAACATACATTTAAATAGTGCAGTTTTGTGGGGAGAGAAACTGTGCTGAGCTGTGCGTTACACTAATGGCATTTGGTGCAGAATGAGTCATCATGGTTTTTATTTATTCATTCATCCTTGGATCCTTTTAAAAGTCTCCAAGGCCCTAATGACCATCATCATTATCATCAGTAAAAACTGCTTTCTGGTGAAAAGGCAATAGGCATTAAATTTAGAGGCAGCATTAAATTATCAGTAAAGAGGACTTGAAATAGTACTACATGCATATTCCTGGACACAATATACTGAAAGTTCATGTAGCAATAGTCCAGCATCTTCTTTATAAAGTTTGTGATTAAGACATTCTCTTCTCTTTACAAGGCAATATCATTCAGCTCAGAAGAATAAAGTCCAAGCTAGTCCTATGCTCTAGTGGTAAACATTGGCAGTCAAAGGTTTCAACCATATGAAGGTTCTTTATTATAAATAAAACTTTTAGAAAATTATCAATATTAAAATTTTATTTCAAGAATTTCCTCCAAAGCAAATAGTCAGCCTTCAGAATGGGAAAAGATATTTGCAAAAGCTTGATAACTAAGATCTACAGAGAACTCAAATTAATCAACAAAAAAGACCCAACAATCCTATATAACACTGTGCAAGAGACACAAATAGAACCTTCTCTAAAAAAGACAAATGGCTAAGAAACTTATTTAAAAATGTTGGCTCAGCACCTGTGACTCAACGGGCTAAGGCTCCAGCCATGTACACATGAGCTGGCGGGTTCGAATCCAGCCCCCAGGCCTGCCAAACAACAATGACGGCTGCAACCAAAAAATAGCTGGGCGTTGTGTCGGACACCTGTAGTCCCAGCTACTTGGGAGGCGGAGGCAGGAGACTCACTTGAGCCCAGGAATTGGAGATTGCTGTGAGCTGTGATGCCATGGCAGTCTATCCAGGGTGACAGCTTGAGGCTCTGTCTCAAAAAAAATAAAAATAAAAATAAATGCTCATCATCCCTAATCATCAGAGAAATGCAAATCAAAACCGCCCTGAGATATCACTTAACCCCTGTGAGAATGGCCCATGTTACATAGTCTCAAAGCTACAGATGCTGGCATGGTTGTGGAGAGAAGGGAACACTTTGACACTGCTGGTGAGACTGCAAACTAATATAACCATTTTGGAAGGAAGTGTGAAGAATCCTCAAAGAGCTCAAACTAGACTTTCATTTGATTGTATCACCCCAGGTATCTACCCAGAATGAATCTACCAAAAAGAATCCTTTTGTCATAAGGATATTTGGCCTAGCCTATTTATTGCAGCTCAATTTACAATTGTCAAAATGTGGAAACAACCTAAATGTCCACCAACCCAGGAATGCATTAACAAGCTGTGGTGTATGTACCATGGAATACTATTCAGCTGTTTAAAAAGATGGAAACTTTACATCTTTTGCATGAACCTGGACGGAGTTGGAACACATTCTTTTTAGTGAAGTATCACAAGAGTGGAGAAGCAAGAATCTACGTACTCCACTCTAATGTGAATCCAGTAGATGAGTTAATACAAGGGGTGGGGTAGGGGAAAGAGGTAGAGAGGAGAGGGGAGGAGGGAAGCGGGAGGAGGGTGGGGACATGGTGTACGACACACCACTAGGGGGCAGGACACAAGTACAAGAGGGACTCTAACAAATACAATCAGTGTTACCTAATTCATTGCACCCTCAATGGTGCAAACAAATAAATAAAACAAAATATGTGGATTTTTTTTTTTTTCTCACAGCAACCTCAGACTCCTGGGCTTAAGTGATTCTTTTGCCTCAGCCTACCAAGGAGCTGGGACACAGGCCACAGGCTCCCACCACAATGCCCGGGAACTTTTTAGAGACAAGGTTTCGCTGTGGCTCGGGCTGATCTCAAACCTGTGAGCTCCAGCAATCCACCCGCCTGGACCTCCCAGAGTGCTGAGATTACAGGCGTGAGCCACTACGCCTGTGCTAGCAAGAATCTTCCTCGTCCTTGTCTTTTTCCAATTAGAAGTGCCTTTCACAGTGGAGCGCCTCCTCTGCTAACCCCGGCTAGTTGCCCTTTGAAACCATGTCCTTTCCTATTCCTAATCTTCTTAAAATAGTCCCTCAGAGCTCACACACATCCACGACCAATTCAGGGCTGCTTCCTGATACATCTGCTTTCTGTTACTAGGCTTGGAGCTGCAGAAGGTAAGTTTACTCCAGCGTAAGTTTTACAAATACATTTAACTTAACCGGGTTCTAAAACAGAGCCATAGGAGTTAACGCACAACTGTTACTGAAAAAGATCATCCCTGGGAACAAAGAGAAGCTGTTTTCCCTCCCACGCCTTACACAGCCCGGGTGCACCGAGGAATGCGCTCTCATCCTCCGTCCCGCTCCAGCATTTCACAAGATAACAGTTTGGGTGGTTTTTCATTTTTATCCACATGCAATTAGATTTAAAATGTCCACAGAAGCTTTGTAACTTCCAAGTCTCTTCTTTCTCACTTACTGAACTATATATACTGAAGTGCGGTCAACCCCTGACAAGATGAATAGCTATTGTAGAAGATGTAGAATCGCAAAAAGGAGCGCAATGATGTGCGTGTGGGTGCCTGTGCCCGACTTTGTGTGTTTTATAGTTGAATAATGTACTATTTTCCTAGGGATACTGCAAAAAATTACTACAAACTAGGCAGTTTAAGACAATGAAAATTATTCTCTCAGAGTTCTATGGGGTAAAAATCAAAAATTAAGGTGTGGGAGCTATGCTCCCTGCACAGGCTCTAAGAGAGAATCCAGTTCCTCGTGGCTGCACACGTGTTTGGTTTGTGGATGGATTCCTCTAATCTATGCCTTCCACAGCCTTTTCCCCTGTGTCTTTCCTCGTCAGTTTCTTATAAAGACAACTGTCATTGACCTCATTGTGATGTCATCTCAAAATCCTGATCTTCATCTCTAGATCCTGAGCAGCATTATAGCTTCAAAGTTCCCTATTCCAAATAAATTCCTATTCTGAAGTTCTAGGGATTAGACTTTGGACATAGATTTTTGAGAACCAATTCAATCTGCTGCAAATATGTTCTTGTTTATAGGTTGATTTTTCTTTGCCTTGTTCCATTTCTTATAGCTATGGAGTTAAAAATACCCCCTCCCTTTTTTTTTTCTTTTTCTTTTCTTTCTTCCTCTTCTTCTTTTTTTTTTTGTAGAGACAGTCTCATTTTGTAACCCTCGGTAGAGTGCCATGGGGTCATAGCTCACGGCAACCTCCAGCTCTTGGGCTTAGGCGATTCTTTTGTCTCAGCCTCCCGAGTAGCTGGGACTACAGGCGCCCACCACGATGCCGGGCTATTTTTTTGTTGCACTTTGACCGGGGTAGGGTTTGAACCCACCACCCTTGGTCTATGGAGCTAGCCTGCTACTCACTCTCACTGAGCCACTGACGCCACCTTCCAATAAAAACCTTTTATTTTGTGACAGAATAATAGACAATTTTGTTTATTTATGCACGTGTATATGAGTGTGTTTATCATAATCCCTTTTTTGACAAAACCTAAAATTGGCAACACAGCATGGGTGTAATCCTAGCACTTTGGGAGGCTGAGGTAGATGGATTGCTTGAGCTCAGGAGTTCGAGACCAGCCTGAGCAAGAGTGAGATCCTGTCTCTACTAAAAAATAGAAAATCCCAGTCTGAACCTGATCCCTGTTGTCTGGGCCTATTTCTTCATCTGCAAAGGAGATAACCTCTGGTTTTTATACATTTCGCTTTCAGATAATTTGCACTTTTGTTCATAATGCATGGGAACCTCTGAACTCCATTTCTAAAACTCAAATCAGGCTTTCTTATACCAGAAGGCCGATCAATATTTGGAACTGTTCCACAGTGACACTGACTGTCACCCAGATGTTCAGGTGGGGCATTTCACTGTCTATTCTTGTAGCAGATGCTATTGACTGAATGTATGTGTCCCTTCAAAATTCACATGTTTAATCTCTTATCCCCAAAGTGATACTATTTGGAGGTAGGGTCTCGGGGAAATAATTAGTCATGAGGGTCACATAATGAGATCAGTGTCCTTTGAAGAAGAGAAGCAAAAGAATCAGATCTCTCCCCTTTTTTACCACATGAGAACACAGTGACAAAACATCGTCTGTAAACCAGGAAGAGAGCCCTTACCAGACACCAAATCTGCTGGCACTTGGATCTTGGATTTCCCAAGGAATGTTTGTCATTTAAGCCACCCACATCTACTTGGTAGAGCAGCCCTAGTGGACTAAGGCAATATGGTTTGTAAAGTTAGTGAATATTTTATTGCTTTGTATTTAACAAGTTTTTAAAATAAGAAAGTGATTTTAATTCCTGAAACTTACTGATCCCAATTGTCTAGGCCTATTTCTTTATCTGGCTCAGATAAAGAGAAAATTTCTTTCCTTCCCTTATCTGTCATTTCCATTGTCTGTTATATCTTAGGACTATAATATAGTGTAAAAACAGAAGTTTCTGTAGCTATAGTCATAATCATAGTAACAGGATTAATAACTGGTAGTAGTAGTAGCTCTAGTATTAGTAGAAGTAGTGAAAAGCAATAAGTAGTCATGAAAGTGTAATACCTCATTGTATTATGTTAAATATGATTATACATATGGCATTCTGCAACCTGTTAAGCTCTAGACAAATGCTAATTATTTTCCGCTTACTAGGATGGTCTTCATTTCACAATAAATGCTCAATCATGCATTGATTAAATGGGGATGTCTTATTGACCTGCTTGGTAACTCACTCCTTATTCATAATTTTCCCTTACTAATCAGGAAATTAAGCCCTTCAATCCAAGGTCAGTCTTCATGATGGGTGGATGAGAGCCAAATTTAACACACAGACAGTTAATGATTTTATGTTTGAATTTAAAACTTCCAGGTCCGACCTTACTCACTCCTCTCACCTTGTGTCTGGGGGTTTTATGTGTTTGTGTCATGTGGGCTTTGAAGTCATTTGTGCTTGAAGCTCTGGATGAGTGGTTGGGAAATGGCCAGCTGCATGAAAGAATGGGAGAACGCCCTATCTGTTCTATCACAGGGAGAGATAGGGGCTATCTAGAAGTAACCCATGACCTCTCCTTGCTCAAGATTCTGCTGTGATAAGACAGATAATTGGTAATTCCCAGAGGCCACATTGCTAACTCTGGGACCACAGACACCTGCAGGAGTCCCTTGCCCATCACACATACCTACTCTCTCTCCAGTCCTTCTTTGGCTGCCGTTGCTTTTATTCTTTTAAAATGTATAGTTAAAGGAGCTGATATGCAAGTTATTTGCAGCTATAAATTTAAAGGTACATACTGAAGTGCACATATGCAAGTAAATCTCAATAAAAATCATACTGGCAGGAGGGAAGGGGGTGAATTCATAATCATAGGGTATGATGTGCACTGTCTGGGTGGAGAGCACGCTTATAACCTTGACTCAATTTGTGAAAAAAAGCATGTAAAAAAAAACATGTGTACCCCCAAATATTCCAAAAATAGATAAATAAATTTTAAATCCATCCCTGAAGGCACATCAATTATAACATCTGGTTTTTAAGTCAAGGTTTTCTTTCCATCACATTTATACACTAATACTTTTAAAAAACATTCAAAAACTGAATATATAGACAGGCATTGTGGCAGGTGCCTGTATTCCTCGCTACTTGGGAGGCTGAGGCAAGAGAATCTCTTAAGCCCAAGAGTTGGAGGTTGCTATGAGCTGTGATGCCATGGCAACATAGTGAGATTCTGTCTCCAAAAAAAAAAAAAGAAGAAAGAAAGAAAAGAAAGGAAACCAGATATTTGCTAGCAAAACCAGTCCACCATAAATATGCATCCTGCTGGTTTTGCTGAATGGCAGGGAATCCAATGGACTTATGCCTTGTTTTTTCTTTGGTTGTTGTTACAAAATGCTTATTTCAAACATGAATTGGATTGACATAGTCTTTCCAACATATTTCAACCTGATTTCCTTTCATAGAAATGTGTGGATGAACAGGAGGGAAAGAGAATTTTGTGCCAACAAAGTCACAAGGATGTCACCTAAATAAAAGACTTATCTCATTTTGGCCATTTAAGTTATCAGTGTTCCTTCAGGGTGGGGGGAGGGGATTAGAAATTTTTTGCAAGATCTTTTGTAATGAAATTTATTGAATAAATATCCATACCCACTAATCACTATTTTAAATAAACTCACCTATAATAATTATGCTGATATAACAACTAAGACAATGATGTGCCCATTTATTGCTTTCTCACAATGTTTTAAGGACGTTATTAGGATACTGAAGATAAAGTATAATTTAGAATCATCTTAAAGGAGTTTTATGTAGGGGGTCCTCATTTTCTTTAAGCTACCCTAGAACAAGAGCCAGCATATGACATCAATCATTCTGAGAAATGAGAAATCCCCTGGGCTTGAGTAAAGATTAGCAGATGTCAAAGTATAATATTTGAAAAGTTAAAAATCGTGGTCTACAGATATGTATGTAAATGGCTTCCATGTTGAATGATTGTTATGAATTTCATATGTAATGAACATAGGTCAAAATTCACCCCATTAATGGGAGAACCAAAGAATAGCAAATCCAAGGAGCATTTGAAGAGTGAAAGTTTATAAAGTTGCTGTGAAAAAGAATGCTGAAGTAGTTAGGAACAAACTGTTTTAAGTGCATAGTTTTTGGAATTTTCTTCTCTATAGCACTGACATTCCTTGTATCTTTAGAGGAAGAAAATTATGAGGTAGCGTGTAACCCCAGGGAATCTAGGCCCTAATCAATAGTAAATAGAAAACTAAATCAATCCTCAAAAAAGTTAAATATTCCTCTGGAGTGCCTATTAAACAATGATAAAGTATGACACCCCAAAATTACATAGTCATTCTTTAATGTGTTTTCAAATTTGGGAGGAAATTTTTCATCGTTCCTCTGGCAATCATAATCTTGAATTATTACTTTTGATTACAAAATTCTGATCTAATTTGGTTTTTTATGAATTCATTTACAGATGTGCAGCAAGAGGTATTAATTAACCATAGCAGCTTCCCTGCTAAAGGTCAGCAAATCCAGAGGCTCCAAGGATTGAGCTCGGACTGAGTCTGAAGAATTAACGCAGACTGGAAAATTCATAAGGAATCTCAGGTGGTATAACATCTGTTATTCTGGAGGATTTTTTAAATTGTTCCTGCTGCATCTTCCACTCCAATGCTAAAAACCAAATCCAAACTTAAACTGTTCATATCTACAACTTACACCTGTGTTTCCTATAAATTCAGAAGAATTGCTTTCTCCTTAAAATTTGCCAAATCTGATTAGGTTCTGCCTGCCCATAAAGTGAGACCCTTTGAGGCATAGAGCATGTATTGTTCTAGTTTCTTGGAAAGGTTTTTTGAGCATCACAAATGAAATAAAATCTGTATTCCTTAATGATGTGTTTGTCATATCTAGTTACAAAGAGATTTATTCTCCAATATGTTACTGCAGGTGTAGCCTTGATTCTCGAACCAATTTGTCCAGTTACACTCTGGTAAAAAGGAGATCAAATTCTGGCAAGTAAGTGTATTTCCAAGAACATCAAAGAGATTCATGGAAAATATGTGCTTTTATATGCCCATTAATTTATCAATATGAATATGTACTTAATATTTACTTACAAATAAACATAAACATAAACATAAATATATAAACTCAGGGTCAAGGAGAAGAAGGTATCATTTGCAAAGTAAGGATTAGAGAGATAGTCCAGAGAAAAGATAAAGCTCCTTTAACACACAGGGCAATAGAACATGGAACTAAGAATAGGAACATTCCAAAAACAAATAACCACAATTAAATTTCTCTTAACAATTTATTCTATACTATGCAAACTGTCTCTATCTTTTGGATTTGAGATTAGCAGCCGGCTTCCATGAAATTGTCTGCTTCTGATTGGAAAGTGGCCCTGGAAATTTTGACTCCGTCCTGTTGGGAACGGTCAGAGAATTATCTAAAGGTGCTAACTTCGTCTTCAGAGCCTGTTTCTATGAATTTAGTTTTTGAAATATCAATAGTCAAAAATACTTGATAAAATTCTTTTTGATGAAGCATTGAGACTATCTTTCTTGGTTAAAAGCCCAATTTCTAGCCAATAGCTTATAACAAAACTTTAACCATTAAGCCCAAATAACTGTGGTTAATTTACCCTAATAACCAATAACAAGGAGAACAGAGGACAATAAAATTCTCCTTTGGGTTATGACATACTGATCTGTGTTTCCGCTGGGGGTAACAATATGCCAAGGACAGCCAAGTATATGACAAATCTATGGAAATTTATGATCTCTGAAATATTTGTACTTACTGTATTTTATCTACGTCAAAAAAATTTGGGAGAAGCAGATATTTTCCTTTGATTTGAGAAGCAATGGAATGCAGCTCTATTACTGGTGTGTAAGTTGGAGTTATAAGTTATCGTACTTAAGACATAGTTAGCCAAACCAAGTTTATTTTAACATCTCTCTTGATATAAAGTAAAAGTAAAAAAATCTATGTGAGCATCCAGTGAAATATAGTTTACATGTAAGAAATTTTTTTTTATTAAATCATATCTGTGTACATTAATGTAATAATGAGGTACAATGTGCTGGTTTCATATACAATCTGAAATATTTTCATCAAACTGGTTAACATAGCCTTCCTGTCATTTTCTTAGTTATTGTTTTAATACATTTATATTCTGCATTTAGTAAGTTTCACCTGTATCTTTCTAAGATGCACTGTAGGTGTGGTCCTACCAATACTTAACACACACATTCAATAAATAAAAAGCCTGATTCTGACAAAGCAAAATCAAAATATTTATCAAAAGGTACATGCCTGTTTGGTCTCTTGACTAAGACAGAATCACAGTCCTGAGACTATTAGCTTGGGTACCTGCTCATCAAAGTAACACTATAATATTTTAAACAAGCATAAAATGCACAATTATTAGAAGGAAACTTAGCTTTTTGAGAAGTGAAGAACATTTGTTCACCCTTTTTCCCCCCTGGTTCAAAACCTGGACATAAAAGTCTGCACAGTACAGAAAGTTTTTCTAGTGAGATGAGCAGCTATCTGGATAGATTATATGGACAGTAAAGATAATCTGCTATCTCAGAGATCACTAAATACTGTAAGACCATTTGTCATTTTAACACAAAGAAAAAAACTCTACTTTGAACTAACATCAAACTAAAAGGGGATATCAAACTATACATCAATTCATCAATATGAGAAAAAATTCCAAAGTTTTGACATATTTCATACTTTTTAAATGATTGCTTTCAATTGTTAGACCAACACAAGTGATTCACTGTAAAAAACCTTCAGTAAGTTGCTATAAAAACTGATTTAGTTCTTTACGAAAATTTCATATTGCAACAATCTGCTCTCTGAATTTAAGACGTTCCTCTCTGTATACAATGAAAAATAATACACAGGTTTTATTATTCTGTCTTACATAGAAGCCGTGCCAGTATCTGCTTCAGTACTCTATGGAGCAATTATTGACATGTCCAAAGATTATTACCTAATTCACTCAATTTAACATTTGATAAATGGTTCAAGTTAATTATTTATCTTATAAATAATAATTAATCAGCCACAGGTTAGAACATAAGTAATGTTAATATAAAAATGCCAAGACAAAAACTTAAACACATAATTTTATAATTTATTACATTTAATTTTCTATGGAAATACTATTAGCTTATCTAAGGACTAAGTAAATATGAGAACATTAAGACATTTATATTTGTAGTTTCTTTATGGAAAAGTAAACCCAATCTGGTAGTGTTATAAAAATATTTTTAAAAGTCTTATAAAAATGGAATGTATGCTTTTATTATGTACCACACATATAGCTGCTCTTAAACCAGTATCACAAACCATTTCAAAGATTTATCATGATTAGGTGGACTTAAATTCTTAGGAAAAATGCTTCTGAGCTTTTATTTTTTTAAGAAAAGATTTTTAAGGTATGGAGTCTGGCACATCTAAGATATAACTTTACTTCTCTTATTCTTGGGGTTCTGGGAATATTAGATTTATGCCAACAATTTATTAGAGCAGACATCCTTTATTTTGCGAGAGTTTATAATTTCGTTCATTATTGCTCTTCAAATGTGAAGAAATATGCCACATTACACAACGAGAGGTATGAAATTTTCTAAAATATAAACACACAAATGGAGGGAAAGCCTGCTGCTTCCACAGTGAAACTTCAGCAGAAAGTCAGAGCTAATTAATCAGAGAGAACAAAACCCATGGTTCAGATCTCAGAGAAAACTCATGCTATCTAGCAGGCTTGATATATTTTTAAGAATTTGCATGCAGTTCACAAGACAATAATGAAAATGAGTAACAAACTCAATTAGTACGGACAGACTAACAGACATGAACAAGAACCAGAAGAAACAACTAAGTAAAGAAAGAACACAAAAAAACCCCGAGGAGGAGGAGTGGGAGGAGGTGAGGCCAGCAGAAAAGCAGAGTCAGCCAAATAAAGCCCTAGTATCACTCGGACATTTTTATTTTTATTCATTCCTGGGACTAATAAAAGATCTCCTTAAATTTAAACAGCTCACAAGGTATACTTCTCAGAAAATACATTTTAATTGTTACTGACAGTGTACTCTTTTTGAAATCTTTCAAAACTGCTCTTGGAGAATTTCAGAAAAAAATTAAAAACATACATCGTATAGTAATATTACATATGCATGAGCCAAAATTTACTTAACTTACTGAGTGAACCATCAGTATGGGAAAAGTGATACAAAAAGTCTTTGAGAGTCAAAGTATGTACAGTCCATTAGAAAAATTATACCAAAAGTTTTGGTGACTCAGGTACAGAACTGGGCAGTAAAATCACATAATGTGGGATTATATTCTGTACTTGGCCAAATTATTTGCATCTCCGCAGACAAAAATCTCTAAGTTAGGATGAAACATCATGGATTCCAAACTCGCTAATCAATACCAGATAGCACGTTAGAAAAAAAAAATCTTTCAAAGAATTAAATAATTTCTGTGTGTGCTATTTAAGCACATTCCAATTATGTTATTAAAAGACATGAACTCTAAGAAATAATACAGAGTTATACAGAAGGAGAGAAAATATTCACATACTATGTACCTAACAAAAGACTAATATTCACAATTTACAGGGAACTCAAGCAAGTCATCAAGAAAAGAAAAAAGAAAACTTTTTAAGAATCAAACAAGCCTAGCAACCTTTTCTGTACTTCTCTCTAATCCTGGTCTTTTATCTCCCAAATCCATAACTATACAGGGGGTGTCTGGACAGCCGGTTACCAAATTTTTTGCCCAGCCTCTAAGCTGCAATTGGGAGGACTTGCTGTTCTCTCATGCCTCCATAATCATCCCTGAAAGTCCTGTGCCCCATTTGGGGAGGGACATACTAACTAAAACAGGAACTTTACCCTTCTGGAGATCTAGTCATGATAAAAACTCTTCCCTCTAATTCACCTTCCCTGACCCCAACTTGGGAAGACCCCTTTCCTGTTATCTTGTCTTCTACTGTTAAAGTTATAGGAGTCGATT
>CAUYON010096542.1:0-23170 GCA_963573935.1 Arctocebus calabarensis
TTTTTAGATCTTTTATTTCTTTTTATTTCTTTTTTATTAACTCATAGCTGTGTACATTAGTGCAATCATGGGGTACAATGTTGCTGGCTTCATATACAATCTGAAATATTTTCATCAAACTGTTCAACATAGCCTTCATGGGATTTTCTTGGTTATTGTATGAAAATATTTGTGTTCTGCATTTAGTAAGTTTCACCTGTACCCTTCTATGATGCACTGTAAGTGTGATCCCACCAATTACCTTCTTTCCACCCATCCTGTCCCCTTCCCTCCCCTCCCTTACCGTTTTCCCCATATTCTTGTGCTATAATTGGGTTATAGCCTTCATATGAAAGCTATAAATTAGCTTCATAGTAGGGCTGAATACATTGGATACTTTTTCTTCCATTTTTGAGATATTTTGCTAAGAAGAAAGTTTTCCAGCTCCATCCATGTAAACATGAAAGCGGTAAAGTCTCCATCTTTCTTTAAGGCTGCATATATTCCATGGTATTACATGTATCACAATTTGTTAATTCTTAACTGATCTTGTACAATTAGTTTTTACTTGATTTCAAAACCAGACAAAAACATAATAAGCACAGAATTATAGACCAATAACTTTTATGACCATACATACAAAAATCTTCAACATAATTGGAAAAACTGAATAGAGAAGCATATAATAAGGATAATACACCATGAACATTTGTGATTTATCCTAGAGGTGTGTGTTTAGCATTTGAGTAATACACTAGATATTATAAAGAATACAAACTATTGTAATCATCCCAAAAGAGGTAAAAATAGCATTTGGGATAATTAACCAGTCTTTCATTATAAAATTATTGAAGTAACTTAGAAGGGAACTTTCTCAATCTGATACAAGGTATATAGAAAAAATTCTTGAACAACATATTAAATGGGGAAAGAGTAAATGCTTTCTCCCTATGATCAAGGATAAGACACAGATGTTTGCCCTTGCAATTTGTTTAACATTTTACTGGACATTCTAATAAGGGCAATGTGGCAAGAAAATTAAATGAAAGTTACCTGACTATAAAAGAAGAAATTAGACTACATCTTTTTTGTAGACGCATAACATCAATTGAAGAAAACCCTAAATAATCCACAAAAATAAACTATGATACTAACAGTTCAATTTCAGATATCCTGGAAGATTTAGATCAATATATATATTTTTAAAAGTCAAATCTATATCTATATGCTTACAGTAAACAACTCAGAAAAAATATTAGGAGAACTAATTCCATTTATAAAAGTATCAAAAAGAATGAATTTTTAAATATAAATTTAATAAAATTAACATAAAACTTAACAATGGAAACTATCAATTATTGTAAGTAGCAAAACAAGACTATAGAAATGGAAAAATACCCATATTTATGAAGTGAAAGACTTCATATAAGTAAGATGATGTCACTCAGCAGATTGATTTTCAGATTCAATACCATTCTCAATTCTCATCCAAATTCTTCATAACTTATTTGTATAAATTTAAAAGCTGATCCTAAAAGTTATATGGAAATTCAAGGCCCAGAATAAACAAAACAATCTTGAAAAAGAAGAACCATTTATTCTGAAATTTATTGCAAAGATACTGCAGTCAAAACAATGTGATAGTATCGTAAAGAGAGACATGAATTAATGGAATAGAATTGAGAGTCCAGAAATAAATCCTGACCATTATGGTCAACTGATTTTCAGCAAGATACTAGGAGAATTAAATAATAAATGAATATTCTTTTTAACAAGTGGTACTGGAACAACTATATAGCCCCCTAACAGTATATGTAAAAGTTCAAACAAACATAAATTATATAAGGATAAGAGCTGAAACGTTTTATTTTCTTGAGACAGCATCTCACTCTGTTGCCCCAGGCTAGAGTGCCATGGCAGTAGCCTAGCTCACAGCAACCTCAAACTCCAGGTTTAAATGATCGTCCTCAGCCTCCCAAATAGCTGGGACTACAGGTTCCTACCACCATGACAGGCTAATTTTTCTGTCTTTAGTAGAGGGGAAGTCTACTATTGGCCAGGCTGGTCTTGAACTCCTACATGCCAAGGATCCTCCCACTTTGACTTACAAGAGTGCTAGGATTATGGGCATGAGCCATGGTGCCCAGCCAAGAGCTGAAACTTTTGAACTTGTAGAAGAAAATGTTTTTTTGACATAAAAATGACAAGCAACAAAAATTCCCAAATAAATTAAGCTTCATCAAAATTTAAAACTTTTGTGCTATCAATGATACTATTGAGAGAGTAAAAAGACAATTCAGGAGGGGAAGAAAATATTTGCAAGTTGAATATCTGATAAAGAAATTGCACTTGAACATATGAATAACTCAAACTCTCTAATAAAAAGGAAAATCACCCAATTAAAAAACGGACAAATAATTTGAATGAATATTATCCAAACAAGATATGCAAATGGTCAACTTGGACATTTTTGGCAAACAGGAGAGTGTAAATCCAAAACACAAGACAATTCACACCTCATGAAGAAGGAGTCATGGCTTTCACATTGTATGCTCAATAAAAACAAATAGAGTTCATACTGTCTCTAAGTGAGCTAATTATAAAATCATTTTTTAAAGGTCGTTGTTTGTTTGAATTTCCATATGCACCAAATAATAAAAAAGACAGATTATAACAAGTTTTAGTAAGTATGTGAAGTAATCAGAAACTTCATGTTATTGTTGAGTTGGTAAGTGGGTTATCCCTTTCAAAAACATTATGGAAGGTAATTTAAAAAGTAAAACCGAATTGTATGACCCAACAATTCTATTCTTATGTATACAAAATAAATTAAAACACCTATCCACACAAAAAATTATATACAAAAGTTCATGGCAGCATTATTCTTAATAACCAAACATCCCAAATGCCCATCACTTGCTAAGTGGATAAACAAGGCATGGTATATTCAACAAATAGACTATTATTTAGAAATCAAATAAAGAAATGAAGTACTGACAGATGCTATACAATTTTTAAAAGTTGAAAACAATTTTCTAAGTGTAAAGTTTACCATAATACTACCTATTATAATATTTCATTTATATAAAATGTCCGTAATAAGAAAATGCATATAGACAAAAAGATTATTGGTTGCCTAGCCCTTGTGCAGAAGTAAAGACATACAAGAGTGAGAGGTTAAGAAGAAACAGAGTATGTGGCGGCACCTGTAGTCAGTGGGTAGGGTGCCAGCCACATACACCCAGGCTGCCAGGTTCAAAGCCAGCCCTGGCTAGCTAAAAAACAATGACAAATGCATCAACAAAAAAATAGCTGAGTGTTGTGGTGGGCACCTATAGTTCCAGCTACTTAGGAGACTGAGGCAAGAGAATTGCTTAAGCCCAAGAATTTGAGAGTGCTATGATCTGGGATGCCACGCACTCTATAATGGGTGACATAGTGTGACTCAAAAGAAGAGAAGAAATTGAGTATGACTGATAATGTGTATGAGGTTACCTTTCTACTTTGTAGATTCAGAAAGTGTTCTAAAGTGATGGTGATGATAATTGTACAACTCTCTGACTATACAAGAACCATTAAATTATACACTTCAAATACATGCATTGTATGTTTGTGAATTATATACTAATAAAGCTGTTATAAAAATTAGTAATTATTTCCCTCATTTTTGTAATTACTTTTTCTATTTTATGCATAAATTTAGAAATACATTTATATATGTATATGTGTGAGCATATGTCTAAAAATGCACATATTTATGTGCGAAGGAAAATAAAGACACATGGCATGTACAATTTTCAAATGGTATTTGGGATCCTGAAAGAATTACTTTTCTTCATATGGATGAAGATTGTATTTTCTGAAAAACATTCATTAATTCTAACTTATTGTAAAATTAGTGCCTGCTAACTGACCATGTTCATTCTTCCATGAGATTTATGATAGTCAGCAATGAAATCCCAACTACTGAGTTTTTATTATTAAAACTGACAAACCCATGGGATAGGACAGTAAAAGGTAAGAGCAAAATTCCATGATCTTATAGGATTTCCTTAAGGAGATATCAATGTTGAATAAAACATGAATATTTTGGTCCCATGGTTTTTAAACAAATGGTTTCTTAATTGAAAATTTGTCCTAAAGCACTGCAGTGATAATCTCACTTCCATATTATTCAGACTTTGCTCTAAGCATTTACATTTTGATACACATTTTGGCATTTTGCAATATGTACATAATACATAATCAAATGGCATGAAATATTTAGATAAAACACAGCACATTCATTCAGTGGCTTGAAAAATAAAGTTGGGGAATGTGTGTTAATTAGGAGATTATAAACGGTGTATGTATATACTTATATGTAAATATATAAATTTACACACAAGAAATATGAGCTTATTTTCAATATTAGTGCTTGTAGAAATTATGTTTTTTTCCAGCACTAGTGTTATATGGATACATTTTTCTTTTCATTTACTGCTGCTGAATTTGTAGTGATTTTTTCAAATGTCACAAGTATGAGAATATATTTCAAAAATATTCTATTCATTGATACAACATTCACCTTAAGACTTCTGGGAATTTAGACTTCTAAGCCAATAATCATGAAATGCAATCTTTGAACATTCTTTTTTCTTATTCTATTATCGTATCAAGTAATAACAAACACTTAACCTAATTCTGACATCCTTGAATAGGTTTGAATATCTAAATATACATGGGGATTTTTGCTCAAAATCTTCTCCCAGATTTGCTTTCTTTCTTGTTTACTTTTGTTTAATCTTCCTTAAAGGAAGAAATCATAGGTCAAGAACCATAAGCAGTAAATAAAACAAATCTGAGCTTTCACTTTTTGCCTTTGACTCAAGGAAACAAAACCCTCAACTTTTTTCCTTAAGTATATTTTTATATAAAAACTATTGTTAACCCATAAAATTGGTCAGAGAATGGTAATTATGTTAACTGTGTCTGATTCAGTCCTTTGCAAACGATGACATTATTTTGTGCTGCAAACAATCTCACTTTCTTGGCTAGCATTAAGGCCTAAAAGATCTGAAACAATCTAGCCCCACTGAACTTTTGAAGACTCCCTTCCCACCCTCCCACTTGAGGAACACTTACAGAAGGTGTTGTCAAAATTAAGCAGCAGAGAGACCTTTGAGAGGGAGGCAAGATAAATTCCACACAAAACTATAAAACCAAAGGAAGAAATGAGAACCTGGATTCTAAGAAAGCAGCCCACCATAATTTTTTAAATTACCCTAAAATAAGAGATATTGGCTCTGGGAAATTTGAAATACTATGAGTCAAGTCTTTTCCTTTGTATTGGTGGAAACTAATATAAAATTAAATATTAATGAAAAAATTAAAATATTAATGAACCAAGGCATGTATTGAAGTTAAATTCCATAGAACATTTTTTTTAATGAGAATAAGGAGGAATAAATACAATAAAAATTTTCTTTACAGAAATAGATATCAGAAAAAATTAAATTTTTATTAATAAAATATAAAATAGCAAAGGAAGAAATAAAAAATTACAGAGAAATTAGTGAATCTTGATAATAAAAAGGGTTAAATAGACAGACAATAAAATTCCTGATGAATGTAAGAAAAACACCAGAGAAAATTATAAAAATGTATGCTGAAGAAAATTTTCCTTTAAAAAGTTTAAATTTTACATTAAAAGACAAAATACATAAATATATATTGACTATAATTATCAAAAAAACCCTACTCTCATAAAACCATTACATTTCAAATAAAATAAAAAATGAACAAAAAACCAGAGATGGTGGCATGATGTGGAGAAAAGGGAACATTGCTGGTGGGAATGCAAACTAATACATCCCTTTGGGAAAGAAGTCTGGAGAATACTTAGAGATCTAAAAGTAGACCTGCCATTTGATCCTATAATTCCTCTACTAGATATATATCCAGAAGACCAAAAATCACATTATAACAAAGATATTGGATCAGAATATTTATTGCAGCCCAATTCATAATTGCTAAGTCATAGAAGAAGCCCAAGTGCCCATCGACCCATGAATGGATTAATAAATTGTGTTTTATGTATACCATGGAACATTAAGTAGCCTTAAAGTAAGATGGAGACTTTACCTCTTTCATGTTTACATGGATGGAGCTGGAACATATTCTTCTTAGCAAAGTATCCAATGTACTCAGCCGTACTATGAAACTAGTCTATAGCTTTCATATGAAGGCTAAAACCCAATTATAGCACAAGAATATGGGGAAAGGGATAAGGGAGGGGACGTGAGGGGAGAGGATGGGTAAAGGGAGGGTAATTGGTGGGACCACACCTACGGTGCATCTTACAAGGGTATAGGTGAAGCTTACTAAACGCAGAATAAAAATGTCTTAACACAATAACAAAATGCCATGAAGGCTATGTTAACCAGTTCAATGAAAATATTTCAGATTATATATGAAACCAGTGCATTTTATCCCATGATTACACTAATGTACACAGCTATGATTTAATAAAAAAGAAAAAAAATGAACAAAATGAAAATAGTTTTGGATGAAAAATCAAGTTAGGTTCTCATCATAATTTTCCACAGTATTTTTGTACGAAAAATGGATAATATAATTAAGATATTCAAGGATGAACACACAGACCATAGAATTAATCCAGGAAAATTGACCTTAAGAATAAAGGAAAAAGTCAAACTTTATCAACTGGCAAAAACATAGATGATCTACTTCCTAACAGTCCTTCCCAAAGATTTTACTCAAGAACAAGCTTCCAGAAAACAAAATAACTAGAGAGAATTTGATACAAATGGAGATGGTAAGCAGTACATAGTTTCTATAGAGTCAAAACCAAATGAGAATTAAAGGGGAGAGAAATGGCATGTAATAGCTCTTTGATTTGATAATTGAGATATATTGCAACCATTATGAAATGAGAAGATAATGAGGATAGCGTATGTCAACATTGTTAACTATATTCAGTAAATATAGTTGGTGATCAACAGTATTAGTATTGTTAACCTTTGATTTTTGTATGTAAAGAAGATACTGCAAGTATGTAATTTTGGGTTATTTTAGTTTTATTATCGCCTATTATTCTTGAAAACCAGAATTCTCAGCATGGGATTAAAAAGATTCAGATGAAATATGGAAGCGGTTATGAAAAACCCTTTAATAGCTTATAGTGAATAGAAATATGAGAATGAAAACATGAATGTATATTACCTCTAAAAATGCACACACACACACACACACATTTATATTTCTTAGCTAGTATACATTCCTAGCTCTATCTATTAAAAATATCCTAGAAACAATGACAATACCGAAGCAATTGGCTTCACTACCATCAGTAATGTTCCCAGTGTATCATTTCCAGTTAGAAGTAACCAGAGCCTCATTGAGAAACAACAGAAAATATACAAGATAAATCTAATATATCTCGAGAAGGCATTATTAAGAAAGATCTCCAAGAATATAAAAGGACTTTGGAGCCTGCCCCGCCCCAATATAAAAGCATATGAATAAAATAATAGAAACTGAACACTTTATCCATGCATTTGGTTAAAACACAGTATATACAATAAGACCTTATGTTTTGACAAAATTTCCAAAATAATTAATATCTCTTTTGTGGACATCTCTTGGAGAATTAACCTCTATGCAAGATAATATCTCAAAATATGAAAAAAGTAGTACTTTCTGAGCCAACTCTTAAAAAGCATGCTTAAATATTTAGGAGATGGAGTCATGGCTTGCACATTGTATGCTCGATAAACACAAATTGATTTTTATACAATTTTAAAGTAAGTTGGTCATGAAATCATTTTGAAAAGGTCAGTGTTTGTTTCTTTTGAATTTCCATTATGCATCAAAGAAGTCGTTTACCTGGTACAGGTCATAGGATTTTGACATATTGTAAGAGGGATTTAAATATATATATATATATACATATATATATATATAATGAGGCATGGCTAGAATAACAGGTAGATGTTTGTGATTTACAGGATTTATAGGCACGAAAAGGCATTGTCCTCCCTACTGATTACCTACCATATCAAAATCTGAACAACTGATATATATATAATATAAAATGAACAACTGATATATATTATATAAAATAGTTTAATCATCAAAGAGAACATAAATATACATCTGTTATGTATCTATAATAAATTGTTAGATATCAGTAAGCCACCTCTTATTATTACCAGGATAAGCATTCAACACAACACAAAATTTTAAATGAATACAATCAATGAATAATTACCACTCCTAATGCCACAAACCAGCCCAATGCAATTGCAGGAAACTTGAATATTTTTATGTTTCTAGTTTGGCAAATAGAAATTAAAATATAAATATTTATATAAAAAATAAGTATGTATTTATAAATATGAATATATATTTATTTATAAATATATATCAACTTAAGAAAAAATGTCTGCACACTGTTAGGTCTCTCTTGATATTCTATTCTCTGCTCAAGACAGTAACAGAGTGATCACAAATATAAAGCAATTTCACACCCATGCCATTTATTGCAATGCAAAAGCGTGTCTCAGAGGGAAAGATGTGTCCTTCTCTACAAGAGGACCCTCACATCTTAGTACACACAGTCTTTATACCATCCCTTTTATGTTTACTAGCTTGTCCTACCTCTCCGTTGACTGGAATTGGTTGTTATTTCCTGTGTTTGGGTGACTGACAGCTTGGGGTTATATAAAAGTTTACACAGCAATTCAACATGACAGAATGGGATTATCAGGATTCTCAGAATCCTTCATGGAAAACATACTGGGGGTCAAAACCATAATGCTAATGAGATGGTAATGAGCTCCCATCAGTTAAAGTCACCAGGGGCTCCACACAGTGCATTCTCTATGGAGGAGCAGTCTCTAGTCACAAACATCTCATCTGTGGTTTCTTTGCTGTGTCCTGATCAGTTCTCACCCTGCACACTTAATCACTTCCTCCATTTGCCTTGCCATCGGTTTGCCCTCCTTCCTACCTAACAATAGTATTACCAGAATTCATATTTTAATCAAAAGCATTCAAAAATTGTGAACACCAAAGCTGACTGATTAATTTATACATCATAATTTTCTAAATTATTAGAATTATCTAGAAAGTAATAAAAGCCTGGTTTATTATTAATCATATGATCAATCCCTGATTATTCTAGAAAAATTACATCCCAATCTATTAGCAATGTACATGCCCTACAGATTTGATGTGTCTTTTAATATTGTTATTGATACAACATTTACTTATTTATAACTTTCTCTGCATTGGTTTACTTTGTATACGCATTAGTTCATACTAATAGTTAAGACTACTCCTTTTTCACAATTCTAAAGAGATAATTTTTCTCACAGAAGAGCCTGAGAAACTACAGTAGAAGTTAGCAAATGAAGAAGTAGGGAGGACAGTTCTGATCTGATGAGCAGCTCCAGGCCAGTTCCCTTTTAGACTGTGGCGACATACCTGGAGTTTTTTCAGCAGAATGAAGAACGGGATGGCGTGCATTTTAGTTGGAATGTGTGGTATTCCAGCCGTCTGGAGGCTAAGAGAATGGTTGTCCCCTGGCTTGTCTCTTTACTCCTTTGAAAGAACGTCCAAAACTACCTCCTGTGCAGTATGAACCTGTGCTTTGCAGCAGGCCAACTTGCAAAGCTATCCTTAATCCACTTTGTCAGGTTGATTATCGAGCAAAACTTCGGGCCTGCAATTTCTGTTTCCAAAAAAATCAGTTTCCTCTAGCGTATGCAGGCATATCTGAGGTGAATCAGCCTGCTGAATTCATGCCCCAGTTTTCTACAATCAAGTACATAATACAGTGAGGTGCTCAGTCCCCTCTGATATTTCTGTATGTGGTTGACACATGCCTAGAGGAAGATGACCTTCAAGCACTCAAAGAGTCCCTGCAGATGTCCCTGAGCCTGCTTCCTCCAGATGCTCTGGTGGGTCTTATCACATTTGGGAGTATGGGCAGGTTCATGAACTAAGTTGTGAAGGTATCTCCAAAAGTTACATCTTCTGAGGGACCAACGATTTAACTGCAAAGCAAATACAGGATATACTGGGCCTGACCAAGCTGGCCATGCCTATGCAACAAGCAAGACCTCCTCAGCCACAGGAGCAACCCTTTGTCTCCAGCAGATTTCTGCAGCCCATCCACAAGATTGACATGAACCTCACTGATCTTCTTGGGGAACTGCAGAAGGACTCGTGGCCCGTACGCAGGGAAAAAGACCTTTGCGGTCCACTGGTGTTGCTTTGTCCATCGCTGTTGACTCGTTGGAGGGCACTTTTCCAAACACGGGAGCCAGGGTCATGCTGTTTACTGGAGGTCCCCCTACCCAAGGGCCTGGCATGGTGGTTGGAGATGAATTAAAGATTCCTATTCAGTCGTAGCATGATATTGAGAAAGATAATGCACGGTCCATGAAAAAGGCAATGAAACACTGAGATGCTTGCTAATTGAATTGCTGCAAATGGTCACTGTATTGATATTTATGCTTGTGCCCTTGTTCAAACTGGACTTTTGGAAATGAAGTGTTGTGAAATCTCACTGAAGGCCACATGGTAGCGGGAGATTCTTTCAACACTCCTCTCTTCAAGCAGACATCCCAAAGAGATTTTAGTAAAGATTTTAATGGAGATTTCTGAATGGCATTTGGTGCTACTTTGGAAGTAAAGACCTCTCGGGAACTGAAGATTGCTGGAGCCATTGGTCCGTGTGTATCTCTGACTGTGAAAGGACCATGTGTGTCAGAAAGTGAGCTTGGTGTTGGTGGCACAAGTCAGTGGAAGATCTGTGGCCTGGATCCCACATCTACACTTGGCATCTACTTTGAAGTAGTCAATCAGCACAATGCCCCGATACCCCAAGGAGGCAGAGGCACCATCCAGTTTGTCACACAATATCAGCACTCCAGCACCCAGAGACGCATCTGTGTGACCATCATTGCCCCAAAGGGGGCAGATGCAGAGTCTGCTCCAGCACATAGAAGCAGCGTTTGACCAAGAAGCCTCAGCAGTCTTGATGGTGTGCCTTGGTGTATCCCGAGCAGAATCAAAAGAGGGGCCCGATGTGCTCAGGTGGCTGGACCGACAGCTCATCCAACCGTGTCAGAAGTTTGGACAGTGTAACAAAGAAGATCCCACTTCTTTTAGGCTATCAGATTCCTTTTCTCTATATCCTCAGTTCATGTTCCATCTTAGAGGGTCCCCGTTTCTTCAAGTGTTTAACAACAGCCCTGATGAGTCATCCTATTACAGATGCCATTTTGCCCGGCAGGATCCCACCCAGTCGCTCATCATGATCCAGCCCATTCTTTGCTCCTATTCCTTCCATGGGCCTCCGGAGCCAGTGTCTTGGGCAACAGCAACATTCTGGCTGACAGAATTTTGCTCATGGATACTTTCTTCCAAATTGTCATTTATCTTGGTGAGACCAAAGCCCAGTAGCATACAGCTGGGTACCAGGACATGCCTGAGTAAGAAAACTTCAAGCATCTTCTACAGGCACCACTGGATGACGGTCAAGAAATTCTGCAGGCACGCTTCCCCATGCCACGTTACATTAACACGGAGCATGGCGGCAGCCAGGCTCGATTCCTTTTGTCCAAAGTGAACCCTCCTCAGACACACAATACCCTGTATACTTGGGGACAGGAGACTGACAACGTTAGCCTTCAGGCGTTCATGGATCCCTTGAAGAAGCTGGCAGTCTCCGGTGCCTGTTAACCTGAGCATGTGCCCGGAGATTGAAGAGAACGCTGTGTTCACAATTGTTGATAAAGACTTAGTAACATTCCTTTTACTTTTCTAGCAGATTTTAATAAATAATCAAAGGGAATAAAAAGAAGTAGGCCACTTTACTATCCCCTTCCAAGTAATAGTTGTACACTTTTTTTAAAGCCTCTAAGTAAGAAAGGCTTCATTATTTATCTTGAAGAATTGTCAAATACTAGGTATTTGCCATACCTATTCAAATGTAAAGGCATACTGAATGTTCATAATGCTTGTACATTATCCCAAACTTTATCTTCATCTGACATCTTCTGAACAATATATTTAAATCTGAAAAATCAAATATCATTATCCTAATCCTAATCATCCTGCATTTTCTGTACTGAACACAGGAGAAATAAAAGGAAATATGTGGTGCCAGATGTAATTTAACTCCTCGTAGATAATGTTGTTCATATTCACACCCACCCCTGTGCTGTAGTCTAGCCTTGGACCTAAAAAAATAGAAACAAGGCAGATTCCTAAATTATAGAGGTCCTGAAGGAACATGCTCCCAACAATTGTTAGGTACAGAAAAAAAATCCTACACATACAGGAAAAACACACCAATACTTGTATGAACATGGACCTTGTGTCTAGATGGTGAAGGGTTTCTTCTAAAAACCCATATTCTAAGCCTGAGCTTCCATAGCTGTGTATATCAACATATAAGATTGTGGCGTTAAAAACAATAAATAGAAAATTACAATAAAATTAATTCAAGGTCTGTTTTATTGATACATAGGGTGGATGTAAAGTTTGTGTGCAATTTTAAATCATTTAACATAATAAAGCACAAGAAGTTCATGTCCATCCTGCATAGACATTCAACAGATGCTTATGTAAAACCATTATGGAATAAAAAGGTGAAACAAATTTTGAGTATTTCTTTTACCTAGTTGCCAGTATCTCATCAAGCAGATCACAAATGACCAAAAGATTTAAATTTTTTTACAGCAAAGGAAAAGTCGGAATCATGGATTCTTTGGTTCACTTTATTTGCATGTATATATGTATTTATGAGGTCAATTAAGTTCATAAACTCAGTCTAGAAAAAAATGCTGCATACGTCATTGCTGAATATCACCAAGAGGAGTATTTCCCAGGTGACCACAGTGATATTCAGCAATGATGTCTGTAGCACATTTTCCAGGATGAGTTTGCAGACTTAACTGTCAGACCTCACAAATTGTTGGTGATTATTTGGAATGGTTAATTGGTTGATTGATGCTTTTACTATTAAAATTTTTATCAACGTTTGTGTAAATGGACTTCATTGAAAATGATTGTCTGTCATATAAAAACCCCATAGTAAAAATCCAGCCTATTGGTTATTCTGAAAGATTGATTGCTTTTCAATACGCTTCACTCCAAGAAAACGAAAAAAAATCATGCAGGAATCACAAATTTGTATGAGCTTTCTGTTTTTTTTATTATAGAGGAAACTGTTATGTGGCCCACAAGGATCACCCACTTGGCTGAATAAACATAGTTGAATAAACCATAGTTGTCTGAAAACTACGCCGCACACTCCTTTTATTCAAGCCTATTTGGGACTTCAAATTATAAGGTCACCTCTCTTACAAATTCTGGGTCTGGTTTATTTGTATTCCATGGCCAATGTATATTAATTCTGCTTTAATGGCCTTCTGGTCTTCTTTCTTTACTAGTAAAAGTACTGAGTGGAGGACTGGTCTTTGACTCTTTCCCACCACCTCGCTTTTTTTTTTTTTTTTTTGTAAAGTGACATGACTATTAGATTCTGTAATGCATTTGCTAACTATGTCTGCTTCCTCCTCATGATTAACTCAACTCATTGACCCTATGGCCCCATGTGATTAATGGTATTTTCATCTGAAACAAAATGGTATTTTCATTCCTTGTAAAAGGAATAACCGAAATGACTTGGCTGCTTTTGTCTCCCCTGCGGTAGTTCTCCGCATATGTATCTGAACTTGTATTTCTTTTTATCTTGACGTTGTCTGATAGTACCAATTGACTCCACACCTACAAGTGAGAGAAGCTCCTCCTACTATTGAATCAGAAAAAACATAAATAGCTTTTACAATGATGTGTTTTTAGTTGTACTACTCCACAACCTCTTTGTATATACATTGATGATAAGAATATGCCAGTACATATAAAATATCATATTTATGTTTAATTGAAATAAACAGATCTACCATCAAAGGGGAGAAAACATATAGAAATATATGAAAACATTAATCAAATTTGAGTGGACTATAGAGCACAGAGATTGTGTGACTTGTGTAATAACATTTCAGTGGCATGGAAAACTGCTGAGGGTGCCAAAAAATATACATACTTTTTAAGAAAGGAAAAAACCTGCATTAAAATTGCGATACTAAAGTCACATTTGACCTCTGCAATTACAAGGGATGCAAGATATAATATATAAGATAACAAATATTATTGGTATAGCCGAGTATTGCAATTCTAACACAGTTTTTTTTCTTTCTTTAAATGGGTGTGTATATATACATATGGGCACCCTCTGTGTTACATGGTTTGTTTGAATTTGTCCTGAGCATCATGACCTCTCCTGAATTACTACATAAGAAATAGAAAGGATCTGAGTTTATGGATTGTAATCTTGCATTTGAGATTCAGAATCCCCATAGACATGCAAAAATGAGTCATGGGAAAAAACTTAGTGGACTAGTCACAATTTGTTAAATCTTGAGGTTGAGCTCCTAGCTTTGCAAAATTTGACAAGATAGTTGCTATAGAAAATGCCACAAATCAAATAGGAAGAAATTCCCAGACTAAGAATCCCCCTTATAAATCAGGTTCAGAGGGACTGACTGTGTTCTTTAGAGAAGCCACTCAAGTCCCTTTGTTTTCCAGTGAGCTTGCTAAAATCATTTTGTTTTGAAAGTAAAATATTTTCTGAAAATGTTGTTACATGTTAACATCTAAGAAGTATCAAAAATCAGATTGTAGTAGCTCTTAAACTTGAAGATGTTATTGTTCCAATTGACTTATAAAAATAAATATGAAGTACTTGTATAATTAGAATGTAAGAAAATTCCAAAAAAAAGAAGAAATGTAATTCTAATGATTAAATATCCTGGCCTCTAAGAAAAAAAAATATAGTCTCATTGAAAATGCCAACAAAAAAAGGTCAAACTATAATATCAATGGTGGATGCCTAGATTAAAAATTTCAACCGGATATTAGGCTATCAATAAATAGTCCTGTTTATGAAAGCATTAAATAGTTAGTAAATATAGAATCATATAAAGATTAAGCTGATATGATATTTCTATTCAAAATAAATCCAAGGAGATGATTAGTCGTCTGTTTTAATAACATGTGCCTTCAGCATTACATTTTCTTTCGATATATCTTTCTTAGAGTATTTTAGTTTTACTCTTATTTCCTACAATTTGTTTTAACATGTATTTACATTTTGCTTTTATTATTTCAAAACTTCCAATTCTATACTAGAATCAAAACATATAGAATTCCTATGGTCACAACAGTGTAAATAAACATATACCTTACTGAAAATGTTTTGCAAGCTGCCTTCAAAATGTATTTGTTGTTCAGAACTTCTGACATTGCTGCAAATCATGTGGATTAAGTAAAGGCCCTCACACCATCCAAATAAATGTCTGAAGTGCTTTCTTTCTGACAAACTTTAATATCAAAGTACAGAGGACTTGTGCTTCAGGCTGCAATGCCATAACAAGACCTTTACTTAATTGTCTATTGAAAACAATTGGAAAACTGAACAAAATATGTGCAACAACTGTTTTCAGACATTGAACAAGCAGTCCAAGACTATGATGTCCATGTAAGGGAAACAAACAAGACAAATACTTCCATGCTCAGTTTTTCAGGCTAAAGGCCACTATGTGTAGGCAGTAGAGCCAGGGAGGGAAACTCAAGCAAAGCCCAGTCTCTTAGGTGAAGTGAGGAGATATAAATAGTAGTGTGTCTGGAGATTAGGGGCAGAATCCCAGACTAGGGAGAAATGTAGAAAAGGAATTCTAGAAACTAGTGATTTAAATAAACTTTAAAGTTATTAAAAAATGCACAATTTCTGTAATTGAATAATTTTAGAGATTAGTAAACAAAATTGACATAGAATGTAGACAAAAACAAACACGTGAAATTGGAGAGGGTGAGTAGAATTCTGCATTCTTTGGGTCATATATATATATATATATATATCAAATTGTTGTTGTTGCCGTTTGGCTGGGGCCGGGTTTGAACCCACCACCCTTTGTAGATGGGGCCAGTGCCCTACTCCCTGAGCCACAGGCACTGCCCAGATCATTATCATTTTCAAGGAGATAGGAACCTTAACTTCACTGAGTACTCTTCTCCAGATGTGACATTTTAACACACCGTGTATACATTTTGTAACCAGAAATTGAATTCTATTTCTTAAGGTAAAATACATTTCTGTTTCAGCCCCTAAGCCAGGAATGAATATATGTACAAGACATGGCCTTTCATCAAGCTTAACTACAATGGTTGAAAAGCTGAGTTAGAAAACAAAGGTTTGTTGAAGAACCAATTACCTACCATATTTACACTTTTTTTTCAATATATATTTAGTTAGCTATGAGAAATTGACAAAAGGGGTAGTGACAATTTACCTATAGTTGAAAATTGATAGTTGGGAAAGAGTGGGGGTGAAAATTCAAATAATAAAACAAACAAAAACAAAGATCAGAGTATATGTAAGGAAATACCATGGGGGATTTTACTGAGAAAGTTACTTCATCTAAATCAGTTTTCCCACTGGAAAAATGAGGATAATTGCATTTTATAAGGTTATTGTAAATATAAAATTAGACTACAAGTATAAAAGTACTTTTAAAGATAGGAAAATACTCTTCCTCTATATCATTTTAGAAAAATCTATAAAGAAGAAACAATTCCTCTACTTTCTCCTAAATGCTGATGTTTTCTAAGGCAAATGATAATAATTTAATATAAGAATAAAGGTGAATTTCTGTTATTTCACTTTTTATAACTAAATATGTAATATTTGCTGTACTCTATGGAAATGTATATTTATTCATAAACAAGTTTTGATTTTACTGTGACCTATGGTCATTACCAAGCAATCACATTTATTGACCTATGGAGAAAAATGATATTCTTGAATTTGCTATAAAGGGTACAGTAAATCCAGTGGCTGTGTAATTAACTCATAATTATGTAAGCAATAAAGACATGATTATAAGATTATTAATATGTTAAAATTATAAGGAATTTTCTGGCATTTAATTAACATTTACCCAGGCAGGCTACAGCAAATTAAATATCAATTAATAAAAAGTGACATTTATTTAGATACTCTATCAGTTGTCACAATTATTAACTTGTTATCACTAGCTTTAAAACTTCTGATTAAGTGCATAAAAATTCTCTACATTTTATTTGTTGAAAATCTAATTATATTAGTGTCCTATAATTTTAAACTGATTACACAGATTCTCTTATAATAAATTCTCAATACCCTTCACTCCCCAATTGATGTATAATCAACATGCACTAGTTTATAAAGGCAAATAAACACTTCTACAGGAACGAAGAAATCTTTTAAAAACTCTCCTCTTTAAAGTACCCAATCATATAAAGCTCAGATTTAAAATTAATATACTGTATTAGCCCTATGAGACCATTGACGCTTAGTGTAAGACACTAAATATGCTTCTTCTTCAGCTGTTCTGTCTTTGACACAGGTCCATGGTTTAAAGTATTGATTTGAGATATATAGGGAAGTAGTTAAGATGTAGCTATGTAAATTCTAGCTTATGTATTTTAATTTTAATCATCTGGGTACTTGTGAAGGTTTATATACATAATATTAGTTCCCAAGCAATTATTGACTCCTATGAACAACAAGTTCGAAAATATGACTGAGAAGTGTATCTAACATGAGCGATGTCTTAACTAGGACAAAATCTACTTTACAGCCATATTAATCCCAACCTCTTTCATACAGCATTTCTCAGTTACCAAGAAAATGTAAGACATTTGAGAAGTATAGACTAAGAGAAAAGCTGACACTTTCATATAAAGTAAATTATTGAATTTAGGAAGAATTGAAGAAATAAATCAGGAAAGTCACCAAATGTTATAGGTTAAAAATGTCCTTTTTTCTATGAAATCCATCATATCATGACAGAAATGACTAGTTTTAGTGAAATTAAGTTCAATTTTAACCATTTATAGTGTACAGACCTGGCCCATAAAAACTTTCATGAAAAGATGCTACAGTCATATATATTTGACAGTCTGCTGCAAGCTGTAGTGTGCACTGGCCCTGCTGGGGAAGGGTCTGAGAAGCCTTCAGTGAAGACATCTAATCAGAGAATCTAAGCTCAGAAGTTTTAACTCATATCACGCTTACGTTATTAACAAACTAGAACACTAAAAGCTCTGATGGAATTATTGTAAAAACTTAATGGACTATCTTATTCTAAGGGTTTAGTGTGATATGTGTGAAAATTAGTAATAAAAATTTTAGAATTTTTTCTAATTAATTTATAAACCTAAGGATAAATGTGTGTCTTTCTGGGTATATCTGTGACATCTTCAGGGCTGTATAATTAAAAGGGTTAATTTTAAAGAAAGAATACATTTATTATTTGTTTTTATAAATGACAGCATACTCTGTCCCTTTTCCCCCATCCCCCCAAAAAGGGAGTCTTCAGGACAATTTTGCCCATTACACTCCCTAAAAAAGTAGGTGAAAATTTGATAAATATACATCCTCAGTAAACCTTGGTATTGTGTGACATTTTTGTCTAACCCATTCTATTGTCTGTGTACTAGTGTCTAATTTTCCTTTGAATTTTCATATCTCTGAGGTATAAGGAGTTTAATATCACTAAGCATGTATATTGGCCACTGGAACATCCTCATTGTGAAGAAGTGTGTCCAATTTATCCATTATTTGATAGCCTGTCCTTTTCATAGTATTTTGGAGGGATCGTTATGTGATATGGGTCCAAATCTTTGCTTGATATATTCAGCACAGACATCGTCCCACACTGTTTGGCTTGATTTTCATCTTTTTAATGGTGCATTCAAATTAATCCTAGGTTTTAAAGGAGGCTAATCTATCAAACTCCATTTCACAATATATTCTATTGAAGAAAAGATTGCCTAGTGATGAACAAGTATTTTTTATTACCTAAAAGCTTTATTGTTTTACTGTTCTCATTAAAACCAAGATGTATATGTAATTGACTTTTTACATACGATAATAAACAAGGATGATTGTTCTCTTTAAGAAGTGTAGATATCTAGTTTAACTAAAATCATTTATTGAAAAAACCAATTTTTCTCTTGTTTCGCTGTAGTTATTAATCAACAGATCATTAACATGTTCCATTAGTTATCGCCTATTCTTATAAAAAATACCACAACTTCTAAATTACCACATATAAATAAATTTTAATACACAAATCTAAAATTTCTCTAGATTTTTATTTTTTAAGTTATCCTTGACTGTTCAGGATATATGAACGCCATGTACACTATAAAATAAAGTTGTAAATTTACAGATACACCCAAACCTTTGTAGGACTTTGAATTTGATTTTATTGAATGTAGAGCATAGCTTTAAAATAAAGTATTTTAAAGACCTTAACAATTTTAATATGAACAACTTTATAGGTTTGGCACCCATAGTTCAGTGAGTAGGGCTCTGAACACATACACCAAAGCTGGTGGGTTGGAGCCCAGCCTGGGACTACTAAACAACAATGACAACAGCAACCAAAAAATAGCTAGGTATTATGGCAGGTACCTGTAGTCCCAGCCATTTGGGAGGCTGAGGCAAGAGAATTGCTTAAGCCCAGGAGTTGGAGGTTGCTGTGAGCTGTGACAGCACAGCACTCTACCAAGGGCAACATAGTGGGACTCTGTCTCAAAAAAAAAAAAAATTATAAAGATCTTTTGCAATTCACACTTATGCTTTATGTTTAAGGGTAGAAATCTTGTATATATTTGACTATATTTATTCACAGGCATTTAATCTTTTCTAGTACTATTATAATAACCATTGGAAAACTTTATTTTCTATTTATTGTTTATAATGGTCATGTAACCAAAAAATCTGATAAATTCCCCTTTATTTAGGAAAGTATATCGATAGACTAATTTAGTTTTTCTATATATATAATCACATCTTTGGTAAATAGTAACAATTCAATATGTTTTTTTCTAATCTTCATAAGTTTGGGTTTATTTTCTTTGCCTTACACATTTGTCTAGAATCAATGTTAGTACTTTGCATAAAAATAGTGCCAAGAGGTGATTTACCAATATTAGTAATATAATTAGCAGAAGAAATGATGAAGAAAAGAAATGAAATAAAAAGATTCAAGATACAAATTATAGAAGAAACAAATGGAAAAATCAAGAAGATAACATAAGAAACAAGTGGAACATATGTCAAAAATTTAATAAATTTGTAATTGGAGAAATATTTCAGAAGACAATACCTGCAAATATTGCAAAATTCACAAAATATGTCAAATCACAGATTAAAACTACCTAATAAGTCAGCAAAGAAAATATAGCCTAGGCATATAAAAATAGAAATAAAGAAGTAAAAAAAATTCTTAAAATCTGGTAGAAAATAAAACATTTTACTTTGAAAATTAAAAAATTTGTATTACAACTAACTTCCCTTCAGAAGTGATGAAAGGATTAGATAATTAAAAACATGTTTAGAGTTTAGGAACAGCTTCCAAAGCTTCCAAGCTAGAAATCTTTATATATTGAAAATATATCACACAAAAGAGAAGTCCTATGTAAATTCTAAAATGAATTTATATTAAATGTTAAATAAGCAGAGGAAAAATAAGAAAAATTAAAGCAGAAATAAAGGAAATCTACAAACTAAAAGCTCATTCTGATCCTATGGACATTAAATGATAATAAAGAATTATGAACAACTCTATGCCCACCAATTTGATAGGCTAATTAATTATACAAACTCTTTAAAAAACATAATCTGCCAAATCTCATGCTGGAGAAATATATAACCTGAATCACTTTACCCTTATTGGAGAAAATTAATTAGTAATTAATAAGCATTCTTTAACAGAAAATACTAGGACAAGATTAGTTCATGGATAAATTCTAGTAAATATATAAAGAAGAATTTAGAATATTAATTCTCTCTGTATAACAGGAAACAGAATCAGAGCAACTACGTCCTAACTCATTCTATGAGACCAGCATTACCCTAATACCAAATCAGAAAAGATAATAAAAGAAAGGTCTACCATAGACTACTTATGATCATGAACATAGATTTTAAAATTCTCAACCAAATATAGGTAAAACCTCTGTAATTGACCATCTCCTACATTAACCACCTCCTCAAGTGGACCTATTTTACGTAGACTGAATGTGTACCATATTTACATATCAGTATAGTAAGCATAGTTCCTTATGTTAACCACCTCTGTGTGTTGATCTGATTTTAATAGTCCCTTGGGTGGTCAATTTACAGTAGTTCTACAGAAAATTAAATTCAATAATTTATAAAATATATTTACATGTGACTAAGACTGTCTGTCAATTGAAAAATCAATTAATATAATCCATTATATCAACAGGTTAGGGAAAAACTTGGTCATATGATCATATTAATTAATACAAAAAAAACTGAAAACCATAATTATTCATCATAAAAACCTTCAGCAAACAAGAAATACAAAGGTAACCTCCTCCCTTAAATAAAAAACATCTACAAAAAATATATAGCTAACATCATGCTTTCTTAGATTGTTTCTGACCAAGATCAAGAACACAGCAATGTTCATTCTCACAGTCTTATTCAACATCATACTAGAAGTCACAGCTAATATAATAAGACAAGAAAATGACAAAAGACATACAGATAGAAAAAAATGAAATTGTCTTGAGTCATAAAAGATAAAATTGTCTACATACATAATTTTAAAGAGTCAATGACAACAACAAATAAACTGCCAAAAATACTAAGTAAAAATTGCAAAGTTGCAGGGTGTACAATTAATATACAAAAATCGATTTATTTTTTATATTTCATCAGTAAAAAATTGGAATTGAAATGAAAAACAAAATACTGTTTTCATTAGTACTGACAGATATTGAGGTAGAAATCTCAATAAAATGTTTATGTTATCTATAGGAGTAAAACCTAAATCTCTGATAAAATATAATTAGAAGATATAAACAAAAGAAGAGATATTCCATTAATGCAAATTTGAAGTTCCAATATTCTAACAGTGTAAATTCTTCCTAATTTGATCTATGGAATCAATATGACTTCAATCAAAATCCTAACAAATAGTTGTTTTTGCATATCAACAAACTATTTTGGAAGAGTATATATGAAAAGACAAAAGACCCAGATAGTCAGGACAATATTTAAAAAGTACAAAGTCAGGAGAGTAACATGATACAAGTTCAAGACTAATATAAAACTATAGTAATAAAGACAATATTATATTGCTGAGACAATAAATAAATAGTTCAATTAAACAGATCAGAGAGCTAAGAAGTAAATAAAGTAATGATAACTCAACACCTTAGAGAAATTAATGCATATCAGTGTGTTTCAGCATAGCTCATCATGATGTACCTAGAAAAAAAGAAAGCACCTAGAATTGGGTATTGTGACATGTATTTTTGTAATTGTACGATAGACAATAAGACAACTGAATTAAAAAGTTTTGAGTTCTTCAATGGACCCTCACCTTTCTCCACTCACAAAAATTGATTCAAGTTGGATAAAGGACTTAAATTTAAGTCGTGACACAGTAAAAATCCTGAAAAAAAGCATAGGAAAAACACTGGAAGGTATTGGCCTGGGGAAAGACTTCATGAAGAAGATTGCCATGGCAATTGCAACAACAACAAAAATAAACAAATGGGATGAAATTAAACTCAAAAGCTTCTGTACAGCTAAGGAGACAACAACCAAATCAAATAGACAACCTACCCAATGGGAAAGGATATTTGCATATTTTGAATCAGACAAAAGCTTGATAATTAGGATCTATAGAGAACTCAAATTAATTCACATGAAAAAAGCCAACAGTCCCATATATCAATGGGCAAGAGACATGAATAGAACCTTCTCTAAAGAAGACAGACAAATGCCTAACAAACATATGAAAAAATGCTCAACATCCCTAATTATTAGAGAAATGCAAATCAAAACCACTCTGAGATACCATCTAATCCCAGTGAGAATGGTCCACATCACAAAATCTCAAAACTTCAGATGCTGGCGTGGATGTGGAGAGAAGGGAACACTTTTACACTGCTGGTGGGACTGCAAACTGATACAACCTTTTTGGAAGGAAATATGAAGAATTCTCAAAGAACTCAAGCTAGA
>CAUYON010096543.1:0-16105 GCA_963573935.1 Arctocebus calabarensis
TCTTTATATAGTGATCAAGAAAATACCATGAAGGCTATCTGTAACAGTACGATCAAAACATTTCTGAATGTATATGAATCGTGCCCTATGATTGCACCAATGTACAGAATTATGATTCAATAAAATTATAAAAAAAAAAAAGAAAAAAAAAAGAAAATAAGACCACAAGGCAGCGCTCGTGGCTTAGTGGAGAGTGCACTGGCCATGGGCTGGTGGGACATAAATTAATTCACTAGACACCATAAACAAAAGTTTCCTGCTATTCCTCTAGAATTGTTTTCCTTTCTTGTTCAAAAAAATTTTTTTGAGTTTCCTCACTTTGAAAGAACATACAGTGTTACTTTTGTTGTTGAAAAAAAGTCTTACCAAAGAAAATTAGATCTTTAGAAGTCAGGACAGCTAGCTAAGCACAACTTATTGTGAAAGAGTTCTTAGGATGGTGCTTACTCTCTCCTCTGTTTCAGTTCTCTGAGCTACTGGAGGAGAAAAATGCTCTTGGCCTTCAACTCCATGGCCCTATGCAACACCTGCATCAAAGCCAGGAGCACTACAAGGACCTCTTCAACCATTGCATAGTGTTGGAGAAGCACATGGAAGATCTGTAGACAGCGATTAGGAAGGTGAGAGGCTGGAAGAAGTAATGAGAGTGAGTGTACACGACTCAGTGTGCAGAGGCGTGGAAGAAGCTGATGCCGTTAGGTGGGAGAAAAATAGAGCATTAACTGAGATGAGGAAAAGGCTGAGAAAAATCTGGAGTTAAGGTACAGGAGGAAAAAGGTCAGTGAAAAGTTTAGAGAGAAATCAGAGGGTGGGAAACAGGGATGACCACGGTTTTTGGAACTCTGAAACTGAGAAACGTATTGGTTTTGCTTGACATGATTAAGGAAAACTGTAGGAAGATTTGGATCAGAGCAACACAACAGGCAGCCCTGCTGGACAGCAGTGGAGAGGAGGCAGTGCTGAAGTTGGAAGAGAAGGAGGAATTGGTGCAGAGATGAATAGAACAGGAAGGAGGAGAAGGGGTCTGGGGTGCTGGGGAGCAGAGAAGGATCAGAGAAGCATCTGGAAAATCCATGAGCATCTACCAGGCAAAAGCAGACTTCAACAATAAGGCTTTTGGCATTTAAGAGAAAAATTCAAGAATGCGAATCTGTGGATTGGGGTGGCACCTATGACTCAAGGAGTAGGGCACCGGCCCGATATACCAGAAGTGGCAGGTTCAAACCTGGCAAAAATATGAATGTGAATCTGGAAGAAAAATCTAGTTAAGCCCAGAGTTTTAGTGATTAACCTGGTAGGGGGGAAGTTTCTGACATTTAAATGTTGGCTAGACAATTTGGAGCAGGGCCAGTCTTCTCCAGGGTTTTTCATGGGCTGTAATGCTAAATGAATTATTGTTTTCCAAAAGTGCACTTTTTTCAGAGCTTTCATCACTGAATTACTAAACCTATTCCTCTTTCAGGGGCCACTAAACATCGATGCTGCTCAGGTAGCTCACCAGGAAAACAATGGATTTCTCTCAGAGAGTCATCTTAAAGGACTCCAGGAGCTACAGCAAAGGTAGAGATGGGGCCTCTCCAACATGGAGCGTATTCGGCAGGCACAGAAACTGGGTAGTCAGGAACGAGGCTGCCATGGGCAATAATTACACCACTGCACTCTAGACTGGGTGACACAGCAAGACCATGTCTCTTGAAAAATATAAGAAAGGGGGAAGGCACAAAGAGAGAAGGAAAGGAAAGAAGAAGGGAAGGAAAAAGACGAATGAATGGTTATCTAAATTGCACTGAATTCTATGTTACAGGCCTCACAGAGGGGAGGCTAAGATTAAATATTAGCAATAACTAAAAATCGTGTGTGAAAAGTTTGTATAGCAAAAACAGAAATGTTCACATACATATGTGACTAATAAACACTCTGGTATTAAAATGAAAGATAATTCCTAAAATCTCTTAAGATATTTTCTGCAACTTCAGTTAATCTCTCCACAGTTATGCTTTTCAGACATTCTTCATATTCACACAAGCTTCTGTAAATTGTTCTGCTTTATAACATCATGAAGAGTTGGAATCCCTTGTATTAGCAAGTTCGTCTTGCATCTAGTGATTCTGTTTCCCTTTTATCCTGAAGGTTTTCGGAATCCCAGCAGCAGCTGTGCAATGCCAAACAGGAAGTGAATGAATTAAGGAAGCTGCTGGAAGCAAAACATCAGAGAGTGGCTGCTGACAATCAGAGGGTAGCTGCTGGGAATGCCCTGTGTGCGGCCGGCCGAGGAACAGATGAGGAGGTAAAGACCAAGGGAGAAGACCCGTATTACTTCTGATCTTTTCATGTACATTTCAGTGGCCAGACTTAGGATTAGGTGTTTCCCTTATCCCAAGAAAAGTCCTGCAGTGAGTTTGGGGTCATTGTGGTCGCCCAAGAGAACAGGATACTTGTGCAGTCTAGGAGGGCCATCACTTTCCAAAACAGTTGTTCTTAGATAATAATGATATCTGCTATCTATTGAAAGCTTACTTTATGAGATATGAAATAAGTTGTGAAAGATGTCTTAATACTTCCAAACAATAACTGTATTTCATAGGTGTTAGGGTCTTCAGAAGGACAAATTGTTGGCAACCTCATTTACCATTTGAGATCTGAATCAATTGAAATACTTTTAAAACATTAAAACATATGTTAGTTTTAAAGACTCCCTTGCAAAGCTGATAATAGCTCTTGATTTGGTGGCAAGTGTGCTTCCTTACCATGAATTTCCCCTTCTAGTCACAGCACATGTGGCACAAGGATAGGCTTTCCTTGCAGAAGAACTTGCTCTTGCCAGAGTAGAGCGCTGGAGTTACAGAGTGAATTGTGCTCCCTTGGGGCAGTTTGCACCATGTAGTTTGGATGGTTAGAGCTGATACATCCCTAGGTCCTTACTCCCAGTTCACCTGAGTCAAGAGACTAACTCTGCATGAGAGAGGAGTAGCTACAAGATTTGCTGCTAGAAGTGCCTGGACGTGGAAAGAAACATTAAAAACAGGCACTTTTAGTACACTGGCAGAGAAAAAGCCACCTACGTATACTGTTTCTTCCTCAGACATTTGTGATAGTGACACCTTCTTGACATGTATAGTTATCAGGATAGCAGCCCCAGTGAGCAGATTGTATTTGAGATGCCCTTCTTTCTTATCCAGGATATTTACAACTTCTCAATATTCATCACCCATTTGGGCCTTGGTATGAAATTTAGAGGGTGGCTCCTAGGGACAAAGCTTGGTTTTCTGTGAGTCTTGCCATTTCTGCCCAGCTTTTGCAGGCCAGTGTGCCCGTGCCTCACTCTCTTCCATTGGCTGTGGAAGTGTTTAGAACTGTTGAAACCTGCCCCACAGGGAGGTTAATCTCCCCCACCTATGATTTACCTCTCCCAAGCCGGCTGAGACTGCAGGTGACTCCCAAGCCTGTGGACATTCTGTGTTAATCTAAGCCTACCCACTGCAGTTCCCTCGGTGGCCCTGATTTGGAATAGAATTTGGGGTAGCTATTGAAATGGAAGTGCTGCTCACCCAGGATAAGCACTGCCATCTTCATGTTAGGACTTCACATGTGCTTCACAGTGTATGTGGAGCTCAGTGACCTTCCAGATTAAAAGCAGCCAATTCAGTTGACCTTCCCAGTACCCACAGCCATCTCAGCCTTCAGCAGCCTGACCTCCTGGGTAACAGATGCTGCTCTTCCAAACCAAGGTTGCCTCTGAAAAGGTTATCATGTGGAGGAACAGACACAGAAGCTCTGCTGTGCAGTCAGCCCAGCTCTTACGAGGGAAGCAGGCAGAAGCTAGGTCATGTACACTCTGTTTCTCTTCCTAGACCATAAATCAGATTAAGGTGTTCCTTCTGTACTGGAGAACAGACTGTGATCTACAGAGAAAGGCCAGGAGTATTAGGCTAATCTATATCCCTAGGTGAGGAGAGGTTGAGTCCCATCCTCACTACTCCAATTAGAAGGCAGCACATCCCCATAAGCAAACGCTTCAGCACACGTGCTATGTCACCAGTTGCTCCTTTCTTTCAGTTTGTTAGAAACCATTGACTGAAGAATGGCAGCTTCTCCACTAGGTGTGGAATTTCTGGGACTAAAAACATAAGCAACTCAGCAAAAAATGAGGGAGAAAACACTAGAGGTTGCCAGTTCAGTTTCAGCTAAGCACCCCACAAAAATCTTTCTTGGTTACTTTTGCCTAATAGCCTTTAGTAAATGGAAAAAAAAAATAATGGGTTTCTTCGAGTCAGGTGTAGTGTACTGAAAAGAAAGAGGATGAGGCTTAAAGACAAACCTGGGTATTCAATTCTGGCTCTGCCACTTACTGGCTGTGCTACCATGGGCAAGTCCTTTATCCTCTGTAAGCCTTACCATTTTGAAGGTAATAATACCAACCTCAAAACCTGAGGATTAAATGTATGTAAAACACCCAACCCAGCACCTGGTACATAGCAGGCAGTCCATTCCCAGCAGTTATCACATTTCACTTCTGCTGGAAGGAACCTGTCTGGCAGTGCACTCCTTGTATGGGGACAGGGACTGCAGGAACTGCCTGGGCTACAAGTTCACCATGGCAGGTGACTGGGAAGACGTCACCTCTCATGACCTGAGCCAATGCCATGCCTCTTTATTTTCTCAACACAGGCTGGAGCACAGCAAACTGGACTCTGCCCAGACTCCTTCACTTGGTTCCTGTAGCACTTGGGAGCAGTCGGTGATGATAGACATTTCAAGGAGCAGTTGTGACAGGGTAAGGAAGAAGGAAGGAAGGACAGAGAGAGGGCGCTCTCCTGATGGACGGGCCTGACTGTGTAGGAGACAGAAAGGGGAAACCCAGCCACTGAGCACTGATGTGTGTGAGATCACAGAGTGTGGAAGAAGAGGAAGGTGCTGAAATTTTCCAGGTCCTTAGTCTGAAAAACTTTCCTCTTTTTTGTGTCTTTACCCTCCTCTTTTTTGCAGGGGTTGGCTCATCTTTCCTTCAATGCAAGATTACTGGGGAGGGAAAGGGATATATCCCTCCCAGGTGAAAACGCTCTGACTTTGGATTTTTCTTTCAGATCTGGATTAGGACTGGATAAACGTGGACCATGTGTTCCCTTTGTCGTTTCCAAACCTGAGGGCCACTGCTGATAGCCACCTACGTTCTCGTGGTCCACATTCTACTCTTCCTACATTTTACTGGATATTTATAGTTTTAGTTGTTCCTGGTAGACACTCCTCTCAGAACCTGGACTTCCCTTCCCTGTAACCTCAAAACTGTCCATTCCCACTTCTCCTTCCCCTGAAAATACTGAACAATGAAAAATGTCTTTAAGTAGCCAAGTGACTGTTAGTAAACCTGTTAAGTTGAAGTCTGCTATTTTTTGGTAGATAACTTGGAATCCCTGGTTTGCATTCTCCTCTCCTTTCATGAATATGTCCAAAACTTCTTCATTCCAGTTTTCTGTGTGAAGTCCCTTTGTGGCAGGGCAGCCCAGGAGCCAGGGCATGAGAGATGGAGAGGCTGTAAGGATGCAGGTGAGAGGGGTTGTGTAGCTGCCTCCCTTGAGGGGGCATCAGAAAGGCAGAGCTGCTCTCACCAGCGTTTCATGCAGGGTTGCCTGGCACGGCAGATACTTCCTCAGAGTTCCCTCAGCATCTCTTTAACCAATCTACCCCAAATCTTCCCTAGAATGGTTTTCAAGGTGTTTGTTCAGAGAACATGGAGGAGGATGGAGTTTACAAACAGAAATAGAAAACTGGAGAATCTGAGGGCCAAGGTAGAGAGGCCAGAGAGCCCTGGTAGCATTGTGAGGGGCTCCACTCACAGTTAATCAGCGCAGTGCATCAAGGACGGTCTCCAGGGGGGCAGGGTGTCGGATGAGGGAAGGTTGCAGGGACATGGCCAGATAGCAAGGGGTGACAGGTCAAGATGTCTCAGTGGTTACTGGAGCGGATGACCTTTGTCTGTTGTTACCTCTTCACACCAAGATTCAGGATCCTGCAGATGTAGAGAGACATTCAGCACTTCTGATGTGCTGCAGGCAAGGAGAACTGGAGTACTGGATATCCCCAGAATAATAATAACCCGGCACCACCCCTCCACACCAGCATTCTCTGTGTGCTTCTTTAACATTTGTCTAGTCAATAACAACTATCCCAAGGTGCAAAATAGGGATATATTAGATGTCAATTTTGAGCCATTCATCGTCTTTAGAAATATCACTGGACTACTTTTTTAAAAAAAGAATAATAAATAACCTATTTCCAGAAAATAATACTTCTACTTGGATTGTTCAGTATTGGAATTCCTGCTGCCTGTCCCTATTGACCTCATACAGTCGTACAGTGACCAGGGTCAGAGTGGAGATGGAATAGAACTTACACTGAGGGTTGGAAAATTTTTCAACATAATCAAGCAGGTTGTAGATGTTCACTTTGTGAGGAGTTAGGCCATTTTACATTTTCACGGGAATGAAATGAGTCATGTGTAGAAATTTAAGGGAAATGATGGCAAAAGTCTAGGGATACTGTAGCATCTTCATTGATGACTACTTCTGGCCACTGCCTGAGTGGCCTCTGGACAGTGAGCAATCCCAGTTTATTTAGCGTTCCCTATACTCATGATGCCTTCTCTCCAGACCCAGATGGGCCTAGGCCTCACCATTTTGTTTTGAATATACCCCTGTTAATTGCTCCTCCAACTGAGCAGGAGAGCTTTCCTAAAGCTCCCACTTGCTTTGCCTCGGCTTCTGTTTTCTTCTAAGAGAAAGTGGCAGAAAATACTGGGCTGCTAGATCATTGATTTAAGCATTCTTTGTTTCTCTCCCCTTGATTCTTTCTTGTCCCAAGATATTCTGATCTTCTGTCCATAGTAGATGGAGTCTGTACTATGACATGGCCTTTATGGTAGCTCCCTTCTGAGCCTAACTGTAGGATACCCGACTCAGTGGCCCTGTCCACTTTTTTGGGCCTTGACATTTTATTTGGCTCCCATTCAAGCTAGTGTTTTCTCAAAAATTTATTTCAGTAATAGCAATTAAATATTCACTGTTCAAATTAAGGGATATATTGGAGACTATTCTTTGAGCCATTAATCTTAAGAAATATAATTGGACTGTTTTTTAAAAATTGATAAAGAACTTATTCCTAGAAAATAATACCTGGATAGGGAAAACTGACCTATGGTGACAAAAAGCACAGCAGTGTTTACAGCTGGCCATATGTGGGAACAGGATGTCTGGACTGCAAAGACATCAAAACGGACTTTCTGTAGCAATGGAAATGCTCTGTCTCTTGATTGTGTGGGTGTCTACATGCATGCCGTCAGAATATACCGTCATCTAATATATCCCTATTTTGCACCTCATTCAACATTTGCTTCATCATCATCATCAATAAAGTAGATTTTTGAAAATGAGAAAGTGAAGAAAACTTTAAATGAAACATAGACTTTGGACACGCCTAAAGAGGATCATGTTGCCTGCAAGTTTGTGACACGGGCTTTCATCATTTTGAGGTATGTTCCTCTATGCCTAGTTTGTTGAGGGTTTGTATCATGAATGGGTATTGGATTTTGTTAAATGCTTTTTCTGCACCTACAGAGGTGATCATATGGCCTTTGTTTTTGCTTCAATGTAATGAATCACTTTTGTTGAATTATGTATGTTAAAGCATTTGTGCCTCCCTGGGAGGAAGACTGCTTGGTCAGGGTGGATTATTTGTTAGGTATAGTGAGGAAATTTGGTTTGATAGAATTCTTTTTGAGAATTTTTACATCTATATTCATAAAGGACATTGGTCTATAATGTTCTTTTCTGTTGTGTTTTTTCCTGGCTTTGGTGTCAAAAGAACTCTGGCTTTGTAGAATGAGTTGAGGAGGAGGTCCTTCTTCTAAATGTTATGGAACAATTTCTAAGTATGGGTCCTAGCTCTTCTTTGTGGGTCTGATAACATTCAGCTGTGACTGCATCTGGTCTAGGGCTTTTTTATTGGAAGTTTTTTTATTAACTATTTTGATCTAGTTGCTCATTTGGGGTCTGTTTACAAGTTCTATTTCTTCCTGATTGAATTTTGATAAGCTATGTGTTTCCAGGATTTTGTCTATGTCTTCTACACTTTTTAGTTTATGTCCATAGACATTTTCATAGTGTTTTCAGATGATATCTTGTATCTCTGTGGGATCAGCTGTAATATCTTCTTTTTCATTTCTGATTCAGCTCATTTGGATCCTTTCTCTTCTCTTCCTGGCTAATAGAGCAAGAGGGTATCAATTTTGTTTATCTTTTCAAAGAATATACTTTCTCTTTCATTGATCCTTTGTATTTTGTTATTGGTTTGTTTGTCATTTGGTTTAGTTCTGCTGTGACCTGAGTTATTTCTTTTCTTTCACTGGCTATGGGTTTGGTTTGCCTTTCCTTTTTGGTTCCTTGAGATGAGTCATTAGATTGTTAATGTGTGCTCTTGCTGTCTTTTTGATGTAGGCATATTAGGCTATGAACTTTTCCCTTAGGAATGCTTTTGCTGAATCCCAGAAATTTTGAGAGCTTATGTGCCCTTTGACATTTACGTCAAGTAACCCTATGATTTCCTTCTTAACTTTCATTCCTAATCTAATAATCAATCATTCAGCAGCAGCCTGTTCCATTTCCATCACTTTGTGTGTTGAGTGTTGAATTGAGTGTTTCTCTTGGAGTTGATTTCCAGTTTTATTCCACTGTGGCCCAAGAGGACACATTCTACAGTTTCTCCATTTTTTCTTTGTTGAGACATGTTTTATGGCATAAACCAAGATCAGTCTTAGAGAACGTTCCATGTACTGATGAGAAGAATAGTACATCCAGGAGTTTGGGGGTAAAGTATTCCATAAATACTGGTCTGTTAGACCAGTTTGTTCTACAGTCCTATTTAAGACCAGTGGTTGTTTATTTTATGATTGAATGATCTGTCCAGTTTTGTCAGTGAAGTGTTGAAGTCCTTGGAAATTACAATGCTGCTATTTATCTCTTTGCCTAGATCTGATAGGCTTTGGTTTCTGAGTGAATATGGTGCATATTCATTAGGTGAATGCATAGATATTTAGAATTGTTATGTCTTTGTGTTGAATTTATCCTTTCACCACTACATAATGACCGTCTTTGTCTTTCTTTACTATTATTGATTTTAAACCCATCTGATCTGAGAGGAGAATGGCTACACCTTCTTTCTTTGGGTTTCTGTGTCCATGGAATATCTTTTTCATCCCTTCATGTTGAGTTTATTTGAGTCCTTAAAGGTTAAATTTTTCCTGAAGAAAAAAGTTATTTAGCTTATATTTTTTTCATCCATTCAGCAGACTGTGTCTCTCAAGGGGGGCATTCAGACCATTCACATTGACTGATAGAATCGATACATAGGATGCTGTTCTGTTCATCCTGTTGGATAGTGCCTTGTTGCTTTGTTTACTTCTTGTGCTATGGTTTTATGTGAGCTCTGAACTTTAGCTTTTTGGGGGTTTGACAATGGTGGGTGTCAAATGGAAAATGGAATTGTATATATTAATATATATATTATACATCCTTTATTATTCTATTCTATATGTTGCCTGAACCCCAGGTGGCAGTGTGGTGTTAAGAGATGGAGAACACATGCTAGATTTCCTATATGTGATGGGGGTTGGAAGCGACTCTCTAGTTGTGGCTGTGCTGATCTATGATAATGCACTTCTGAGTATTTCCTGCAGGGAAGGTCTAGTTTGGACAAATTCCCTCAGTGTGAGCTTGTCTGAAAAAATTTTCATTTCTCCTTCATATATGAAAGTTCATTTTTCAGGATACTAAACTCTGGGGTGGCAGCTTTTATGATGAAGAAGACTGAAGATGACAGAAGGTAAAGCAGGTAGCAGTTTAGAGACATCTCCTTACCAACTACTTGTGGTGAGATGGGGAAAGTAGACTGCAGCCACTGGGGGAAATCTACCCAGAATCATCACTCCAAGGACACAGTGAAGCAGCAGGAGATTTCAGGAGCCAATAAGGAGGTCTGGAGCTGAGGAAAACCATCACAGAAGTCAGGTGCTTGGTATGGGCAGAAGCTAGCAGATTGGCCAGCTCTCCAACTAAGGACTAGGCATAGTTTTTTGTTTTTAGACTGGACTTCTCACTGGAGCAGCAAGTAAACTCAAATAGCATCCTGTGGCTAGGGTTGAATGCTGGGCATGGTGGTTGTCCCATTGGGTTGGCTGTTGCTGGGGAGCTACCATCATGGGAAAGGTGCATGTGGGAGGAACAATCGTGAGGTCCTAGGCATGACTAGCTCTGGAAAACCTACTGAGCTCACACAGCCATCCTTGGGGTGAGCTGAGAGGCCACCACACCCCAGGAGGACCACTTTGTTTTCAGGGAGCACTGTTGAATGGGACTCCTGGGAAGCCTAGTGAAAACTAAGACCCCAGTCTCGTGGGGACTGAATGTTGACAAATACAATAGGCCCATATTGAGGGCAAAGAAGTTAAGAAGACTAAGACCTAGTCTCCTTTACAACTAGAGAGTGGCTTCCAACCCCCATCACGTAAAGGAAACCTAGCATGTGTTCTCCATCTCTTAACACCACACTGCCACCTGGGGTCCAGGCAACATATAGAATAGAATAATTAAGAATATATAATATATATATTAATATTTAAAATTCTATTATTTATTATGTAAAATAATATATTAAATATACATTATTTCCATGTATTTTATTTAAATATACATTATTTCCATGTATATATATACATATATATAAAGTCACAAACAGAGATGAATAATATTACATTTTTTGATTATTTTCTCCTTAGTCATCTTCCTTTCTTTTTTTACTCTTTGGTTGGCAGTGTTATTTATTGTTTAGTTTTTTTTTGGGGGGGGGCGTTGTTAATTAATTAAGTTAATTTTTAATTTTTTTCAATAGTGAGGGCTCCTCCATTTTTGCTATGCATTTCAGTCCCTTTTATTCTGCTTTTCTTTTTTATTTCTCTTCTTTTTCTTTCTTTTCATAGACATTTTTCTACTTTCTCATTGTTCCCACAAAAATTTGTCACACAACAGCTAAGAAATCCCTTTTTGTTCTTCTTTATCTTATAAAACAGTATTTTTAATTCTTTATCTATTCTTATTATATTTGCCTTTTTTTCTCTTCTCTGAGGGCTGGGGATTCATAGCACTGGCCCGAACGGGGATCACAGCATTGGTATGGCTCAAGGAGGCCACAAGCTCATGGTCTAGGGTGTCCTTCTAGGCTTCACCTTTGGTAAGAAGGTATTGGTAGGTCCTCACTGCAACTTACTGCTGATATCTTTGTATAGTTGGGGGATATGGGCATCTTGCTTTTTCCAGGGATGCTACTGACTTCCAGAACCCTGCCCAGACTGTCCCCCACCCGATCCCCAATTCTTAGAACTGCAGGTGTGGTTAAAGCATTCTGCCAAATACTATCATTTCTCCTGATGCTCTCTTTCTCTCCTACTGTCCTTTGTCTCTCATTTTAATCAATTCTTTCCTTTTACTCTCTCTTTTTTCTCTCTCCTCTTTGTCTTTTTATTTTCTTTCTCTCTTCTCACTCTTTACCCTTATCTTTCCTTTGTTCTTAAGTTCAGAAAACTAAAGGTCTAGCCCAAACTTCACAACATTGAGTGAAATAAACAACTAACCAACCTTTTTACACTAACCAACCCGGTATTATCTAACTACTCTGCAATCCTAAAGAGAAGGAAAATATACAGTAATGCTCTAAATTTCCCAGTAACTATAATAAAAAAACCCTCTTCATTCTAGAACTGATTCATTCTCACAGAATGAACATTTACCCAAATAATGGAAATCCTGCAAGTATTCAAATATATTTGTACTACATAAATATGACATAATCCACTTTCATACTAGAAAGATGAAGCCTGAAACTAGGTCTGCTTATAAGGGAGATTTTCCATGGATGAGAATGGATACAACTTGTCCCTGCTATCAATAGAACAAAAGTTTTCACTCGTCTAGGTTTAGGAGAATACTGGGTAAGCAACTGCGCTCCTAGAAATGCAGGACTGAATACCAAAAAAATGTGTATAAGTAAACTAATGGGAACAAGATAATCAAAAAAGATTATGCAGCCCAATTAACTCCTTCAATAATAGTAAGACACAGTCTAAAAGCTCCTAGATTATAATTTTAACAAAAGAGTAAGACAAGATATTTCATGGTTAAGGTCAGGTAACTATATAAATACAGGTACATAATACCCTGTGCGAATTTGCAAAGACATCCTAATTGGAACCTTGTTTTTGGATTATTATACTGAGATAATAAACTGAAAAAAATCCTTTACATCCTCTGTCTAATCTACAAAAGAAAAAGTTATCTGCATAAACTATTTCCACTAGTGTATTCCACAGTTCGAAATGCTTCTGCGTGTGGCACTGCAGAGGCTGTCACTAGTGCCTGCACCCTCCTTTTAACCCCTTACCACCTTCTTAATGGCATTTGTGTATCTCTCTTGTCTCAACTACACTATTGGAATGCAAGGTTCTCAAAAGTAGCAACACTATTTTATTTATTTTTACATCCTCACTATATACATAGTGCCCTCTGTCTAGGTGGCTTTATGAAGTTTCAATTAAATTTATATGTGATTCTAATTTTAAGGAAACAGTAACATGAAGCTAGAGAAGGAAAGAAGAATTTCAATCCAGTTACAAATCTATTCATGTCCAACTAGCTTTTGACAGAAGTGTACGTAATACAGGTTCTGGAAAAGATAACAGCCAGAATTGGTAGCCTGTGGTTCTAGCTACTTGGGAAGCAAAGGCAGGAGGATCATTTAAGTTCAGGAGATCAAGGCTACAGTGAGCTATGATTGCACCACTGCACCCCAGCCTGGGAAAAGAGAAAGACTGTAGCTTTAAAAAAAAAGGACAACTCTTATTTGAAGATGTAAGAACTACAAAGCTGTTTGGCTGGTTCATTGGGTAGGGTGCCAGCCCCATTTACAGAAGGTGGCAGGTTCAAACCCGGCCCTGGCCAAACTGCAACAACAAAAAAAATAGCCGAGCACTGTAGCAGGTGCCTATAGTCCCAGCTACTTGGGAGGCTGAGACAAAAGAATCACCTAAGCCCAGGAGTTGGAGGTTGATGTCAGCTGTGTGACACCACGGCATGAAACTCTACTAAGGGCATTAAAGAGAGACTCTGTCTTTACCAAAAAAGAAGAAGAAGGAGAAGGAGAAGGAGGGAGGAGGGAGGAAGGAGGAAGGAGGAGAGCTACAAAGCTTTTAAAGCTACTCTAGTGAAAGAGCTTATAAATTGTTGAAACACAAGTATGGACAGAAACCTCAGATATGCAATGTATTTGAAATCAAAGTTTCAAAACAAGTAAAAACACTATATATCATTCAGAAAGTATTTGAGTGCTTGTGAAAAATTCTCTGCTAAAAGCTGGGGATTTAAAAAGACAAAAGTTGTCCTGTCAAGAAATTTACCACTAATGAAGTAGTCACTTAATACAAGCCTAGAAAAAATTATTTAATGCACCTGTTATCAGCCACTTGCAGGAAATCTGTAATGCAAGGGGTCATCTGGCTGGGGAACTGTGTATGAACTGACTTCAGAGGAAGGAACTGGTTCCTGGATTTGCATATGCTGATGCCTAGACCAATGCTTCTTTTCCTTTCTTAAAAAAATAAGTGAGTGTCTTAAAAAATTAAGAAGATGAACATTGCTTCAGAATCAAATAGTCCAGGTTAATGTTTCATTTTAAAGTATGTCTCTAGTTCATACTAAATACTGATAAAATATTTTGTCCTTTATATGTAAATACCCATCCTTGTCTTTAACCAAACAATGCATTCTTGACAACCTCAACAAGACATGGTTCTAAAACAACTTTTGTATGTCTGCATACTTGGCACATACAGCCATACCACATTTTAATGTGCTATGCATTGCTGCACTTTGCAGATGCTACGATTTTTGTTTTTTTAATAAACGGAAGGTGTGTGGCTAATGCAGGAAGCAAATCTATCCAAGCCATTTTCCAATAGCCTATGCTCAAGTTTCTGTGTCATATTTTGATAATTTTCATGATTGTTCAAATATTTTCATTATTATAATTTCTGTAATGGTGATCTTTGGTGCTACTACTGTAAATGTTTTGGAGAGCTATGAACTTGGCCTGTATATGACAGTGAACTTAACTGATACATGCTGTGCGCGGCCTGACTTTCCACTGACTGTTCCTCTGCCTCATTCCTTTTCCTTGGGTCCTATTCCCTGAAACACAACAATACGGAAATCATTGGCTCTATAATGGCCTGTAAGTGGTCAAGTGAAAAGAACTTACACACCTCTCACTTTCAATCAAAAGCTAGAAATGATTAAGTTCAGTGAGGAAGGCATGTCAAAAGGCAAGACAGGCCAAAAGCCGCGCCTTTGCCACAGAACATTTACCCAAGATGTGAATGCAAAGGAAAAGCTCTTAAAGGAAATTAAAAGTGCTACTTCAATGAACACACAAATGATCAGAAAGCAATGGAGAAATGATCCATGTGTACAGATCAAACCAGCCACAATACTCCCCTCACCTAATGCAGAGCAAGGACCTACTCCCTTGGATTCTATAAAAGCTGAGAGAGGTGGGAAAGCTGCAGAGGAACAGTTGGAAGCTAGCAGAGGTTGGAACATGAGGTTTAAAAAGTCAGAACCCAACCCCATAACATAAAAGGGTAAGTTGAAGCAGCAAGTGCTGATGGAGAAGCTGCAGCAAGTTATCCAGAAGTTCTAGCTAGGGTCAATGATGAAGGTGGCTGCACTAAACCACAGATCAGTGTAGAAGAAACAGCCTTCTACTGGAAAAAAGATACTATTTAGGACTTTCATAGCTAGAAAAGTTAATGCCTGACTTCCAAGGGCAGGCTAACTTTCTTCCAAGTGGGTAAAACACTTGGTGACTTTAAGTTGAAGCCAATTCTCTTTTACTATTCTGAAAATCCTAGGGCTCCTAAAAATTATGCTATATCTCCTCTGCCTACACTCTATAAATTAACAACAAAGCCTAGATGACACATATCTGTTACAGCATGGTTTACTGAATATGTTAGGCCTAGTATTAAAACTTCCTGTGCAGAAAAGAACATTCCTTTGAACATATTACTATTCATTGATCATGTACAAGGATTTGAATATTATTTCCATGCCCACTAACCCAACATCCACTTTGCAGGCCATGGAGCAAGGAATGATTTCAACTTTCAATTCTTATTATTTAAGAAATGCATGTATTTCATAAGGCTATAGCTAGCAACAACACTGACTCCTGTGATGGATCTGGGCAAAGTAAATTGAAAACCTTCTGGACAGGATTCACTATTCTAGGTAGTAAGAACATGTGTGATTCATGGGAGGTGGACAAAATATCAACATTAATAAGAGTTTGGAAGAATTTGGTTCTAAGCCTCATGGATGTCTTTGAGGGGGTCACGATGTCAGAGGAAGAAGTCACTGCAGATATGGTAGAAAATACAAGAGAACCAGAATTGGAAGTGGCAACTGATGATATAATTAAATTGAAGCACTCTCATGATAAAATGTGAATTTTTGAGAAGTTGCTTCTTATGGAAAGAGAGTAGTTTCTTGAGATGGAATTTACTCCTGGTGAAAATTCTGTGAGCACTGCTGACATGACCACTTAGACATTTATTATAGAAACTTAGTTGATAAAGCAGAGGGAGGGTTGGAGAGTATTGAGTCCAATTTTGAAATAAGTTTTCCTGTGGGTAAAATGCTATCAAATAGTATCATATGCCACAAAGAAATCTTTCATGAAAGGAAAAGTCAATGAAGCAATTTTCATTGTTGTCTTACTTTAAGAAATTGCCACGGCATAGGCTGGAAGATGGTGGCAGAGATGGTCATGTAGCCCATCTCTCCCTGGCCAGCAGGTGAGAGGGTGGGAGCTCTGGATCTTTCCCTGTGTGAACTATTGGAGTAGACTGGCAGCTGGTGAGACACAGAGATTGGGAGGATTGGCGTGTTTGAAATATAGTTCTTAACCATGGAAACTGTTGCAAACCGTTTCCCCCTGCCCTGCGGAA
>CAUYON010096544.1:0-26261 GCA_963573935.1 Arctocebus calabarensis
ACTCTACCCCATGGGAGAGACCCTCTAAAAACCAGACCTCCTTCCCCTACTAGGGTGCCATGGCACTCTCCTGCCAGGCATAAAGTTGTATAAAACTATATATATTCTCTACCTGCAAGTTGGAACTCTGAGCACTCCCCTCCACTCTCACCCTGTGGTCTGGAGGTCTGTCCCCCACGGAGTCCAGATTCTTGGACACTTTCTCAAGGGTGTGGACAGGGCGCAGGCTGCTGCTGGTCTGTGCTGTTTTCCCAGCTCGGGAGCAGTGAGAGGAGAGTGAGCGGAGAGGTGGCTGGCTGAAGTGGAGAGGCAGTCCCCTGAGGCACCAAGCCCAGTGCTGAGAAAGCTTTGCTAAATTTAGGCTGCACCTGGCCCTCAGGGGATGACAGCTGAGACAAAGGGCTGAAGCTCACAGACTGAGTCAGGACTATTAGCAGCCCAGCGTCTCTTTCACAGGGTAGAAATTCTGTGAACTTGTTCGGTTCTATCAGCTTTTTCCATTTACTTTACATCAATCAGGGTCAGGGCTGGAACTGAGTGAATCGCCCCAGACCCTATCAAGTACCCAGGTTGTTAGGACTCACCTCCCCAACCCTGCCAACACCAATATAACTGGTGGACTGGCTGAGGAACCACAGAGCCCCATGTGACCTAGGCAGTCACAAACCTTTAGAGCATCTGCTCATTGGAGGGCCTGGATCACAGCCCTGCAGGGTTACCAGAGACTGGGTGTGACAGAGGGGCAAGGCGGAGAAGGAGGCATCAACCTTCCCAGGCTAATTTACTGGCTCACAGAACCCTTGAGTGATTTATACTAAAGCTACCAGCAGACTTCTGCTATGTAGTTGCCAGAGACTTTTCAACTCTTTGATTTGAGGTTGGTACTGGCTGGGATGATTGATTGGGACCTCTTCAACTGGGTCAATCACCTGAGGACTTTCCAATATTGTACATTGGGTGTGTGGTAGTGGAAGGGTTTGATTTCCCTTTCCAATTGTTGTGGAATTGTTGTGGGGGGGCGTGGTGATCTAACTGCTGGTTTTCCTCCACAGCTCAGATTCCAACACAGAGTAACCAATTCTCTAGGTTAAGACAGAGACCAGCTGAAAATAAGACAGAGCCATTTAACCCCACCACATCAAGAAGGCCCCCAATTTCACAGGCAGTAGCAAAGTACAGGTTGGCAAAACTCTAGGGTAAAAGGTACAAACACCAGTCCCAGCTAACGGGCAAAGGAAAGACTGGTCAATCACTACTCCTAGAACCCCCAACCCAACTTATCCTTATCTACCTTACCTTAAAAGAGACTTAAGGTGAAGGGATGGTCATCTATATTCCAGGCAAATGGAAAACAGAAAAAAGCAGGTGTTGCAATCTTATTCGCAGATACAATAGGCTTTAAACCAACCAAAATAAGAAAGGATAAAGACGGTCATTTCATATTTGTTAAAGGTAAAACTCAATATGATGAGATTTCAATTATTAATATTTATGCACCCAACCAGAATGCACCTCAATGTATAAGAAAAACTCTAATAGACATGAGTAACTTGATTTCCTCCAGCTCTATAGTAGTTGGAGGTTTTGATACTCCTTTAACAGTGCTGGATAGATCCTCCAGTAAGAAGCTACATAAAGAAATTTTAGATTTAAACTTAACCATTCAACAGTTGGATTAAACATACATCTACAGAACATTTCATCCTAATAAAATTGAATACACATTCTTCTCATCAGCCCATGGAACATACTCCCAAATTGATCACATCTTAGGTCACAAGTCTAACCTCAGCAAATTTAAAAGAATAGAAATTATTCCTTGCATCTTCCTGGACCACCATGGAATAAAAGTTGAACTCAACAATAACAGGAATCTGCAAACTCATACAAAAACATGGAAGCTAAATAACCTTATGCTGAGGGATAGATGGGTCAGACGAGATGGATAGATGAGATTAAGAAGGAAATTACCAGATTTTTGGGAACAAAATGACAATGAAGACACAAATTATCAGAACCTCTGGGATACAGCAAAGGCAGTCCTAAGAGGGAAATTTATAGCACTGCAAGCCTTTCTCAAGAAAACAGAAAGGGAGGAAGTTAACAAGTTAATGGGACATCTCAAGCAACTGGAGAAGGAAGAACTTTCAAACCCTAAACCCAGCAGAAGAAAAAGAAATAACCAAAATTAGAGCAGAATGAAACGAAATTGAAATCAAATGGATTATAAAACAGATCAATAAATCGAAAAGTTGGTTTTTTGAAAATGTCAATGAGATAGATAAACCTTTGGCTAACTTAACCAGGAAAAAAAGGGTAAAATCTCTAATTTCTTCAATCAGAAATGGTAAAAATGAAATAACAGACCCCTCAGAAATCCAAAAAAATCTTCAGTGAATACTACAAGAAACTGTACTCTCAGAAATATGAAAATCTCAAGGAAATTGACCAATACTTGGAAGCACGCCACCTACCAAGACGTAGCCAGAACCAAGTGGAAATGTTAAACAGGCCTGTATCAAGTTCTGAAATAGCATCAGCAATAGAAAATCTCCCTAAAAAGAAAAGCCCTGGACCAGATGGCTTCACGTCAGAATTCTACAAAACCTTTAAAGAGGAACTAGTACGTATATTACTGAACCTCTTCCCAAATATAGAAAAATAAGGACTACTACCCAATACATTCTATGAAGCCAATGTCACCTTGATCCCTAAACCAGGGAAAGACTCAACAAGAAAAGAAAATTATAGACCAATATCGCTAATGACTATTGATGCAAAAATATTCAACAAGATCCTAGCAAACAGAATCCAGCAACACATCAAACAAATTATACACCATGACCAAGTGGGCTTTATCCCAGGGTCTCAAGGCTGGTTCAATATACGAAAATCTATAAATGTAATTCAGCACATAAACAAATTTAAAAAATAAAGACCATATGATTCTCTCAATTGATGCAGAAAAAGCTTTTGATGATATCCAGCATCCGTTCATGATTAGAGCACTTTAAAATATTGGTATAGAAGGGACATTGGTATAGAGGCCATCTACAGCAAACCCAAGCCAATAACGTATTGAATGGAGTTAAATTGAAGTCATTTCCACTTAGATCAGGAACCAGGCAAGGTTGTCCATTATCTCCTCTGCTCTTCAACATTGTAATGGAAGTTTTAGCCATTGCAATCAGGAAAGAAAGGGCGATCAAGGGTATCCACACAGGGTCAGAAGAGATCAAACTATTACTCTTCGCAGATGATATGATTGTATATCTGGAAAACACCAGGCATTCTACTACAAAACTTTTAGAAGTGATCAAGGAATACAGCGGCGTCTCAGGCTACAAAATCAGCACCCATAAATCTGTAGCCTTTATATACACCAACAATAGCCAAGCCAAAAAAACAGTAAAGGACTCTATTCCTTTCGCAGTAGTGCCAAAGAAGATGAAATATATGGGAGTTTACCTAACAAAGGATGTGAAAGATCTTTATAAAGAGAACTATGAAACTTTAAGAAAAAAAACAGCTGAAAATGTTAACAAATGGAAAAACATAACATGCTCATGGCTGGGAAGAATCAATATTGTTAAAACGTCTATACTACCCAAAGCAATATATAATTTTAATGCAATTCCTATTAAAGCTCCATTGTCATATTTTAAAGATCTTGAAAAAATAATACTTCATTTTATATGGAACCAGAAAAACCTCAAATAGCCAAGACATTACTCAGAAATACAAACAAAGCAGGAGGAATCATGCTACCAGACCAGAGACTCTACTATAAATAGATAGTGATCAAAACAGCATGGTATTGGTACAAAACCAGAGAGGTAGATGTTTGGAACTGAATAGAGAACCAAGAGATGCTATTTCAGAACTTGATATAGGCCTGTTCAACATTTCTACTGCATTCTGGCTACGTCTTGGAAGGTGGCGTGCTTCCAAGTATTGGTCAATTTCCTTGAGATTTTCATATTTCTGAATAAAGTTTCTTGTAGTATTCGTTAAGGATTTTTTTGAATTTCTGAGTGGTCTGTTGTTATTTCGTCTTTACCATTTCTGATTGCTGAGATTAGAGATTTTACTCTTTTTTTCCTCATTAGGTTAGCCAAAGGTTTATCTATTTTATTGACCTTTTCTAAAAACCAACTTTTTGATTTGTTGATATGTTGTATAATTCTTTTGTTTTCAATTTCATTTAATTCTGCCCTGATTTTGGTTATTTCTTTTCTTCTGCTGGGTTTGGGGTTGGAATGTTCTTCCTTCTCCAGTTGCTTGAGAGGTCCCATTAAGTTGTTAACTTGGGTGGCGCCTGTGGCTCAGTGAGTAGCGCGCCGACCTCATATACCGAGGGCTGCGGGTTCAAACCCGGCTCTGGCCAAACTACATCAAAAAAATTAGCTGGGTGCTGTGGCAGGCGCCTGTAGTCCCAGCTACTTGGGAGGCTGAGGCAAGAGAATCGCTTGAGCCCAAGAGCTGGAGGTTGCTGTGAGCTGTGACTCCACAGCACTCCACCGAGTGTGATAAAGTGAGACTCTGTCTCCACACACACACAAAAAAGTTGTTAAGTTCCTGTCTTTTCGTTCTCTTTAGGAAGGCTTGCCATACTATTAATTTCCCTCTTAGGACTGCCTTTGCAGTATCCCAAAGGTTCTGATAATTCATGTCTTCATTGTCATTTTGTTCCAAAAATTTGGTAATTTCCTTCTCAATCTCCTCTATGACCCAGCTATCCTTTAACATAAGGTTATTTAGCTCCCATGTTTTTGTCTGAGTTTGCAGATTCCTGTTGTTATTGAGTTCAACTTTTATTCCATGATGGTCTGAGAAGATGCAAGGAATAATTTCTATTCTTTTAAATTCACTTAGATTAGACTTGTGACCTAAGATGTGACCAATTTTTGAGTATGTTCCATGGGGTGCTAAGAAAAACGTGTATTCAATTTTATTAGGAGGAAATGTTCTGTAGGTATCTGTTAAATCCAGTTGTTGAGTGGTTAAGTTTAAATCTAAAATTTCTTTATTTAGCTTCTTTTTGGAGGATCTATCCAACACTGCTAAAGGAGTATTAAAGTCTCCAACTACTATGAAGCTGGAGGAACTCACGTTACTCATGTCTATTAGAGTTTTTCTTATAAATTGAGACACAGTCTGGTTGGGCACATAAATAATAATAATTGAGACACAGTCTGGTTGGGCACATAAATAATAATAATTGAAATTACATCATATTGAGTGGTACCTTTAAAAAATATGAAATGTCCATCTTTATCCTTCTTTACTTTGGTTGGTTTAAAGCCCATTGTATCTGCAAATAAGATTGCAACACCTGCTTTTTCTGTTTTCCATTTGTCTGGAATATAGATGACCATCCCTTCACTTTGAGTCTAAATTTATCTTTTAAGCTAAGGTGAGATTCTTGTATGCTGCAGATATCTGGCCAGAGTTTTTGTATCCAGTCAGCCAACCTATGCCTCTTTAGAGGACAATTTAAACCATTCACATTAATTGAAAGTAATGACAAATCTTTAGAAAGTCCAATGAACATTTTTAGTCCTTTCATCACTGTGGAAGATGAAATTTGATGAATAGTTCCTGGGTGAGTTTACTTTTGTGGTGGAGGTTGTGCTATTCATTGTGGAGCTTAGTTCTGAGAATATCCTGGAGGGCTGGCTTAGTTATAGCAAATTTCTTCAGCATGTGGATGTCGTTGAAGTATTTAATTTCTCCATCGTAGATGAAACTCAGTTTAGCTGGATACAAGATCCTGGGTTGAAAGTTCTTTTGTTTTAGGAGATCGAAAGTCGATGACCATTCTCTTCTAGCTTGAAAAGTTTGATCAGAGAGATCTGCAGTTATTCTAATATTCTTCCCCTTGTAGGTAATGGATCTTTACAACTGGCTGCTTTCAGAATTTTCTCCTTCAGATTAACTTTCGTGAACTTAATTATGATGTGCCTGGAGGATGTCTTATTTGGGTTGGGTCATGCCGGGGTTCTGAAACTGTCTGTTATCTGAATTTCAGAATCTCTTGGCATGTCTGTGCCTTGTGACGCCACTTCATCATTTTCAGGTATCCCTATAAGGCGAATATTGGTTTTCTTCGAGTTATCCCAGAGCTGTCTGAGAGAATGATCTGTTTTTGCCTTCCATTTCTCTTCTCCTTTGGAAGTTTGGGAGCATTTGAAAGCTTTGTCTTCCATGTCAGAAGTTCTTTCTTCTGCTTGCTCCATTCTGTTACTGAGGGATTCTACTGTATTTCTCAGATCTTTCAGGGCTACAACTTCTTGTCTCCATGTGTCAAAATCTTCTTCATTTTGCCTTTGAATTCATTCAGTTCTTGAGACATCTTTGGGTCATCTTTTGGATTACTGCTTGAAATTCTAATTCCACTGTGCTGATCTTAGTTGCTATCAAGACTCTGAATACAAATTCTGACATCTCAGTCATTTGCTTATGCAAGGGACCGTGTGTTGAATCTACCTTGTCATTCCTTGGGGAGTTGATCTACTCTGGTTATTCATATTGCCAGAGTTTTTCTGTTGATTCTGCCTCATGATTATTTTTCACTGTTGCCTACAACTGTCCTCACAGTTGATGAGGTGTCTCTCCCAGATCAGACCCTGGCAGAATCACTCTGTTGTTACTGAATCTTTGTAGGGAGGGACCCTGTGTCTCTAATGATTTCTCAAACCCTGCAGGGTGGAGAGCTTAAATCCTCCTCAGTCTGCTTAGAAGACACTTTAAATTGCTAACCTGAGCTAAGCAGAAGCTTTCCCACAAGCAGGAAAGTGCTTGTGGCTGGAATCACTCCTTAAGTGGCTGTCACCCAGTGTGCCAAAACTGGTCTCACCCTATGTCCCTGAGGGCTAAGGTTGCAAGGCATCTCAGTCCCTGCCTTTAGGCTGTTCAGTCACTAGATTACTCCTGCCCATTGTCTGTTCTGCGAACCTGAGGGTGGAGCTTGCTAGGGCACTTCCTCCCACAATGGCTCCACACAGCCCACAACCAAACGCTGATAGCTCTGTCTGGCTCAGCGGCCCAGTCTGGGACCCCAGACAACACTCAAAGACCCCTGCACTCTTGCCCAAGTTCTCCCAAAGCAGTTCAACCGAGTCCAAAAGAAACTCGGCCTTTCCAGCCTGCAGTCCCATTGTTGCCCCATCCACAGCTGCCGACAGCATTAGACTGAATGAACACACATAACCATTTGCCCAATCTCTGCCACTTTTGCCTTCCTCAGGGTGTCCAGAAGTCTCCTGCTGTCTCCCTGTGTCCCCAAAGGGAAGGGAAGTTTCTCGGTAGATCTCGCCTGCCAGAGATGCCTGAAGTCCTCTCTCCCAAGTCTCACAGTGCCCAGGTGCAAGGAAGCTGTTACTCGGCCGCCATCTTGCTCCACCTGTAAAACATATTTTTCAAAGGGTACATAAAATATACCAGCAACACAGAAGAGTTTGTGTGATTTTTTTCCTCCTAACTTGTGGGGGATCACTGACCCATAGGAAGGTGCTTATTTACGAAGAATATTGACTATTAGAAATACTATATGGTGGGACAGGCAGACTGTAGGAACTAATATGGTGGTTCAATCTTGAATATGTTTACTCAAAAGAAAGTTAATAGGAGATTTCTCACTCCAAAATGGCAGCAGAAAGTTGAGCTGGTTTCTCTCCCCTCACAGAGAAAATGAACAAATATACAAGGCTGATATCTTCAAAAGCAACAATCAGATCTCAACTATGAGGATGAGACTACTGGGGCTTTAGGGATGTAGAAAAATTCTGAACAGATGGTGGAAGATTTGGATTTTACATCCAGGACACTTCTCTTCCTCTCTCTTCCAGGCATCTACTGAGTGGAAAATATACCCCCAATGCATGGTTTATACCCTGGAAAAAGTGATTATTGAAGTGGTCAACTCGATTCCTCACCTGCTTGGAAGGAGACTTATCCTTACCTTACCCCATAGCTACCTGAAGGGAGAGATGTCCCTGCAGAGAGGCAGAGATAGATGAGGTAGGTGGGACTATCATCATTAATCTGAAAATTCTATCCTGTATCTCAGCCAAAAGATACAAGTAGCAGGTATGTCCCTGGGTCTCCTGAGCACTTCACCAGCCTTCCACACAGCAGGGCAATCCCTTTGAGACTGTCCTCATGTGGGACAGGCAGTCCTGTGACCATTTACTAGAGCTGGAGTGAACCTAAGCATAAGGCAACACTGAGCTAAAAAGGAGGAGACAGTGGCCCCAGCAGTAAAGATTTGCTAAGCAAATGTACTCAACAAAGAGCAAAGCAAGGTGGACAGAGCAAACTGGAATGGAAATGATCTTTCAAGGCAAATTTGTAGGCATCTACCAAAATAAAAGCAATAGTAAATAGGGAGCAAAGACTTCACCAAAAGAACAAATGAAAATCCCATGACTGACCCTAAGGAGAGAGCATTTTGTGATCTCTTAGACCAAGAATTCATACTAGCAATTTTAAGGAAGATTAGTGACCTTTAATATAATGCAGAATGAGAGACATTTAACAAAGACATTGTAATAATAAAAAAAAGAGAAATCCTAGAACTAGGAATTATATTTGCTGAATTGAAAAACTTTGAGCCTCTCAGCAGTAGAATGAACCAAGCAGAGGAAAGAATCAGTGAGCCTGAAGACTGGCTATTTAAAAATACATAGTCAGGAAAGAAAAAAGAATGAGTAAAAAGAAATGAAGACTCCCTATAAGATAGAAAAATCACCTCAAAAGTCCAAATCCAAGAATGACTTATATTCTGGAGAGTGCTGAGAAGAGCTAAGGGTAGAAATCTCATTCAAAGAAATAACAGAAAACTTTCTTGACTTTTAGAAAGATATAAATATCCAGGTACAACAAGGTCTTCAAACATCAAATATATTAACACAAATAAGACTACATACTTCAAGACATTTAATAATTGAACCTTCAAAGATCAAAGAAAAAGAGGAGATTCTAAAAGCCATGAAGGGTTAGATGCAAGTAACAGTTAGAAAAGCTCCAATCCATCTGGCAACACACATCTCAAGAAAACTCCTAAAGGCCAGGGATGATTAGAATAGTATTTCAAAATGCTTAAAGAAAAAAACAAAACGAATAAACAAAAAACAACTGCAGCCCAAGAATACTTTAGCTTTTGCTAGATAAATTTTCTTTCAAATTTGAATGAGAAAGAGTCTCACAGACAAACAAAAATTGAGAGAATCCATCACCACCAGACCTATCTTGCAAGAAATACTAATAAGAGTTCTTCAATCTGAAAAACAAAACAAAACAAACAAACAACAAAAAAACTCTAATGTATAACAGAAAACTTCTTAAAGTATAAAATCCACTGGTACATTTCTTTACATTTCTTTGTCTACAAAATTTTTTTGTAAGCCTTTTGGTAACCACAGTGCCAAAACCTTTGATAGGTTCATTAAAAAAGGCATCAAATTAAACATGCTATAACAGATAATCACTTAACTACAAAAAGAAACAGGAAGAACATAAGAAAGGAAGAGTCAGGGGGCAGAGGCAAGATGGTCAACTGGAGCCAGCTTTCCACAGAGGCTTCCATCCAGAAGGAGAGTTAAAAGATAGAAGTTTAGCAAGAAAGCTGATGGTTTGGAGTTGAACCAAGAGAGAAGGTTGAAGAATGCACATCAACCTGCTGAGGTGAGCTGTGACCCCCAAGGATATAAATAAAAGGTACAAAATTTATCGCCAAGTGGACAGGAGTCCCCTCCCCCATGAGAACAGCTAACAGTATACTCCATACAAACAAGTGGGCAGAGTTCAAATATCCTCCCATTTTATCTCATGGGAGAGACCCTCTAAAAACTGGACTTCCTGCTCCTACTAGGGTGCCGTGACACTCTCTTGCCATGCATAAAACTGTATAAAATTGTGTATATTCTCTACTTGCAATTCTGAACTTTCAGCACTCCCCTTGACTCTCATCCTGAGGTGTGGGAAGACTGTCCCTCATGGAGTTCCATTTCTGGGGCATTTTCTTGAGGGTTGTGGACAGAGGCATGGGCTGTTGCTGATCTGTGTTGATTCTCTCGTATGGGAGAAAGGAGAGGACAGCCAACAGAGAGGGAATCGTACAGAGTGATAGTGCCCCGAGGCACAGAGCAGCAGCTGCAATGGTGGGGACAACAGGACTCACATCCCTAGGGATATTTTGAAAGGACATTCCCAATCTCTCTGGGCAACCAGAGGAAGCTAGGCATCTTCTCTGGTGGCAGCCACTGGCAGAACATATCTGGGACAGAAACACAGGCCCTGTGAGTAAAGGGTATGCCTGAGGTGGTACTAGCCTGGGTGGAGCATGGGGACTAGAATATGCCTCAGCAGACTGCCAGGGTGGGGCTGACCCAGAAAACTGCTTTACTGAGCTTCAGATGCACCTGGCCCTTGGGGGATTATAGTTGAGACAAAGACAGGCAGCCAGAGGCTGGAACTGACAGCTGAGTGCCTAGCTCTGACTGCATTCACCCCAACACAAATGGCAGCTGAGACCGAGCAACAGCACAGACAGGGCTGAGTTGCTCAAACTGCATCTGAACCACAGGGGAATATAGCCAGGACCGCAACAAATTCTGCGAAGTTATTCTGTTCTGTCAACAATATCAATCAGGGGCAGGGCTGGAAATGAGTCAACCACTCCAGCCCCCATTAAGCACCTGATGTTGTCAGGCCTCACCTACCCCTGCCAGATAGTGGCAGAGAGTTCCAGCCTGGCTGAGGAGACATAGATCTCCCTGTGACTCATGCAGGCGCAAAACCCTGGAGCATCTGCTCATTGGAAGGAACGGAATCACAGCCCCTGAGGGGTTACCAGTGACTGGGTGTGACAGAGGTGCAAGGTGGCAAAGGAGGCATCAACCTTCCCAGACTAATTTATTTGCTGGGTAGGTCGTTCTGACCTCATGGAGCACTGGAGCGAGTCCTACTTGAGCTGCCAGCAGAGCCCTGCTGTCTAGTTGTTGGAGACCTTTTGAGCTCTCCCACCTGAGACTGGTGCTGATTGGGACAATTGATTTGGACCTCTTGAACTGGGCCAATCACTGAGGACTATCCAAAGTGGTACCCTGGGTGTGTGGGTATGGGAAAGTTTGATTTTCCTTTTCCAATTGTTGCCTGTGTGGGGCAGGGTGACTTAATCGCTGGTATTTCTACACAGCTGAGACTTCAACCCAGAGTAACTGATGCACTAGGGTAAGACAGAGACTAGCTGAAAATAAGACAGAGCCACTTAGCCCCACCACACCAAGAAGGCCCCCAGTTTCTCAGGCTGTAGCACTGTATGGCTCCTTGGCAAAACTCTAGGGAAAAACTCTTGGCAAAACTCTAGGGAAAAAGGTACAGACACCAGTCCCAGCTTTTGGGCAAAGGACTGGCCAATCGCTACTCCTGGATCCCCCAATCCAACTTCTCCTTATCTGCTCATCTAGCCAAACAGGGTAAAATAATCATTGGGAGGAATCAGTGGAAAAACTCCGGTAACATGAATAACCAGAGTAGATCAAACCCCCCACAAGGAATAATTTGGCAGACACAACTGACAATCCCATTCATAAACAGATGGCTGAGATGTCAGAAACCGAATTCAGAATTTGGATTGCAAATAAGATCAATAGAATAGAAGTAAAATTGGAACTAGAAATTCAAGGAGCATTTCAAAAGTGGATCAAGAATTCAACGAAGTCAAAGACAAAATCACCAAAGATTTTGACACATTGAGACAAGAAGTTGCAGTCCTCAAACATCTAAGAAATACAGTAGAATCCCTCAACAAAATGGAGCAAGCAGAAGAAAGGATTTCTGACATTGAAGACAAAGCTTTCAAATGCTCCCAAACTCTCAAAGAGGAAGAGAAATGGAGAGCAAAAATGAATCATTCTCTCAGAGACCTCTGGGATAATTTGAAGAAAACCAATATTCACTTTATAGGGATCGCTGAAAGTGACAAAGTGGCTTCGCAAGGCACAGAGGTTCATGAGATTATGAAAGAGAACTTTCCAGACATGCCAAGAAACTCTGAAATTCAGGTAGCAGACAGTTTCAGAACCCTAGCACGACTCAAACTGAATAAGACATCCTCCAGGCACATCATAATTAACTTCACTAAAGTTAATATGAAGGAGAAAATTCCAAAAGCAGCCAGACAGAAGAAAACCATAACCTACAAGGGGAAGAATATTAGAATAACTACAGATCTCTGTGCTGAAACCTTTTAAGGAAGAAGAGGTTGGTCATCAGCTTTTAATCTCCTAAAACAAAATAACTTTCAACCCAGGATACTGTATTCAGCAAAACTGAGTTTCATTTATGGTGGAGAAATTAAATATTTTAATGACATGCACATGTTGAAGAAATTTGCTATAACTAAACCAGCTCTCCAGGATATTCTCAGACCTATCCTCCATAATGACAAGTGCAATCCTCCACCACAAAAGTAAATTCACTCAGAAACCTTTGAAATTCCAAATTCCACAGTGGTGGAAGGATTAAAAATATCCATTGGGGGCGGCACCTGTGGCTCAAAGGAGTAGGGTGCCGGCCCCATATGCCAGAGGTAGCAGGTTCAAACCCAGCCATGGCCAAAAACTGCAAAAAAAGAAAAAAAAATGTCCATTGGACTTTCAAAAAACTCGATACCCAAAACTCTACCAGGTTTATCAATATTCTCAATTAATGTGAATGACTTAAATTGTCCTCAAAAGGGGAAACAGGTTGGCTGACTGGATACAAAAACTCAGGCCAGATATCTGCTTCATACAAGAATCTCATCTTACTTTACAAGATAGATATAGACTCAGGGTGAAGGGATGGTCATCTATATTCCAGGCAAATGGAAAGCAGAAAAAAGCAGGTTTTGATATTTTATTTGCAGACACAATAGACTTTAAACCAACAAAAGTAAGGAAGCATAAAGATGGACATTTCATATTTGTTAAAGGTAACACTCAATATGATGAGATTTCAATTATTAATATTTATGCACCCAACCAGAATGCACCTCAATTTATAAGAGAAACTCTAACAGACATGAGTAACTTGATTTCCTCCAGCTCCATAGTAGTTGGAGATTTTAACATTCCTTTAGCAGTGTTGGATAGATCCTCCAATAAGGAGCTAAGGAAAGAAATTTTAAATTTAAACTTAACCATTCAGCATTTGATTTAACAGACATCTAAAGAACATTTCATACTAACAAAACTGAATACACATTCTTCTCATCAGCCTATGGAACATACTCGAAAATTGATCACATCTTAGGTTGCAAGTCTAACCTCAAAAAATTTAAAAGAATAGAAATTATTCCTTGCATCATCTTGGACCATCATGGAATAAAAGTTGAACTCAGTAACAATAGGAATCTGCATACTCATAGAAAAACATGGAAGCAGAATAACCATATGCTGAATGATAGATGGGTCATAGACAAGATTAAGAAGGAAATTACCAAATTTTTGGAACAAAACAACAGTGAAGACAAGAATTATCAGAACTTTTGGGATACTGCAAAGGCAGTCCTAAGAGGGAAATTTATAGCACTGCAAGCCTTCCTCAAGAGAACAGAAAGAAAGGAAGTTTACAACTTAATGGGACACCTCAAGCAACTAGAAAGGAAGAACATTCCAATCTCAAATGCAACAGAAGAAAAAAAATGACCAAAGTTAGACAGAATTAAATTAAATTGAAAACCAAAGGTACAACAGATAAATAAATCAAAAAGTTGGTTTTTTGAAAAGGTCAATAAAATAGATAAAGCTTTGGCTAACCTAACCAGGAAAAAAAAGAGTAAAATCTCTAATCTCATCAATCAGAAATGGTTAAGACAAAATGACAATAAACTCCTCAGAAATTCAAAATATCATTAATGAATATTACAAGAAACTTTATTCTCAGAAATATGAAAATCTGAAAAAAATTGACCAATACCTGGAAGTATGACACCTTCCAAGACTTATCCAGAATGAAGTGGAAATGTTGAACAGGCCTATATCAAGTTCTGAAATACCATCAACTATACAGGACCAGATGGCTTCATGTCAGAATTCTAACAAACCTTTAAAGAGGAACTACTACCTATATTACTCAATCTTTTCCAAAATACAGAAAAAGAAGGAATACTACACAACACATTCTATGAAGCAAACATCACCTTGATCCCCAAATCAGGAAAAGACATAACAAAAAAGAAAAATTATACACCAATATCACTAATGAATATTGATGTGAAAATATTCAACAAGATCCTAACAACAGAATTCAGCAACACATCAAACAAATTATATACCATGACCAAGTGGGTTTATCCCAGGGTCTCAATGATGGTCCAATATATGTAAATCTATAAATGTAATTCAGCACATAAACAAATTCAAAAAACAAAGACCATATGATTCTCTCAATTATATGTAGAAAAATCTTTTGATAATATTCAGCATCCCTTCATGATCAGAACACTTAAGAAAATTGGTGTAGAAGGGAGATTTCTTAAGCTGATAGAGGTCATCTACAGCAAACCCACAGCCAATATCGTATTGATTGGAGTTAAATTGAAATCATTTACACTTAGATCAGGAACCAGGCAAAGTTGCCCACTGTCTCAACTTATCTTTTACATTGTAATGGAAGTTTTAGCCATTGCAATTAGGAAAGAAAGGCCATCTAGAGTATCCTCATAGGGTCAGAAGAGATCAAACTTTCACTCTTCATAGATGATATGATTGTATATCTGGAAAACACCAAGAATTCCACTACAAAACTCTTAGACATGATCAAGGAATACAGCAGCATCTCAGGTTATAAAATCGACACTCATGAATCTTCAGTTTTCTACAGATCGCCAGCCAGTTCACCCAGCACCATTTGTTAAATAGGGAATCTTTCCCCTACTGAATGTTTTTTAATTGGCTTGTCAAAGATAAAATAATGGTAAGTATCTGGGTTCATCTCTTGGTTCTCTATTCTGTTCCATACATCTACCTCTCTTGTTCTTTATATATACCAATGATGGCCAAGCTGAAAAAAGGACTATTGCATTCAGAGCAATGCCAAAGCGAATGAAATATTTGGGAGTTTACCTAACAAAGGATGTGAATGATCTCTATAAAGAGAACTATGAAACTCTAAGAAAAGAAATATCTGAAGATGTTAACAAATGGAAAAACATACCATGCTCATAGCTGGGAATAATCAACATTGTTAAAAGGTCCATACTTCTCAAAGCAATATACAATTTTAATGCAATCCCTATTAATGCTCCATTGTCATGGGGCAGTACCTGTGGCTCAAAGGAGTAGGGCTCTGGCCAGAGGTGGTGGGTTCAAACCGAGCCCTGGCCAAAAACTGCCAACAAACAAACAAACAAACAAACAAACAAAACTCCATTGTCATACTTTAAAGTTCATGAAAAAATAATACTTCATTTTATACGGAATCAGAAAAAACTTCAAATAGCAAAGACATTACTCAGAAATAAAAACAAAGCATGAGGAATTACCCTACCAGACCTCAGACTAAACTGATAAATTGATAGTGATCAAAACAGCATTGTCCTGGCAAAGAACCAGAGACATGTATGGAACAGAATAGAGAACCAAGAGATGAACCCATCTCTTACCATTGATAGTACCCAGCTACTTACCATTATTTGATCTTTGACAAGCCAATTAAAAACATTCAGTGGGGAAAAGATTCCCTATTTAACAAATGGTGCTGGGGGAACTGGCTGGCGATCTGTAGAAGATTGAAACTGGACCCACACCTTTCACCTTTAACTAAGATACTCTCACTGGGTCAAAGATTTAAGCTTAAGACATAAAACTATAAAAATACCAGAAGAAATAGCAGGGGAAAACTCTTGAAGAAATTGGTCTGGCTGAATATTTTATGAGGAAGACCTCCTGGGCAATCGAAGCACCATCAAAATACACTACTGGAACCTGTTCAAACTTAAAAGCTTCTGCACAGCCAAGAACACAGAAAGTAAACCAAGCAGACAACCCTCAGAATGTGAGAAAATATTTGCAGGTTATGTCTCTGACAAAGATTTAATTACCCAAACCCACAGAAAATTCAAATGTATTAGCAAGAAAAGGACAAGTGATCCCATCTCAGGGTGGGCAAGGGACGTGAAGAGAAACTTTTCTGAAAAAGACAGGTGCACAGACACATGAAAAAATGCTCATCATCCTTAATCATCAGAGAAATGCAAATCAAAACTACTTTGAGATATCATCTAACTCCAATAAGATTAGCCCACATCACAAAATCGTAAAACCAGAGATGCTGGCATGGAAGTGGAGAAAAGAGAACACTTCTATGTTGCTGGTGGGAATGCAAACTAATACATTCCTTTTGGAAAGATGTTTGGAGAATACTTAGAGATCTAAACATAGACCTGCCATTTGATCCTATAATTCCTCTACTAGGTATATATCCAGAAGAACAAAAATCACACTATAACAAAGATATTTGTACCAGAATGTTTACTGCAGCCAATTTATAATTGCTAAATCATGGAAGAATCCCAAGTGGCCATCAACCCACAAATGGATTAATAAATTGTGGTACATGTATACCATGGAATACTACACAGCCTTAAAGAAAGATGGAGACTTTACCTCTTTAGTGTTTACATGGATGGAGCGGGAACATATTCTTCTTAGCAAAGTATCTCAAGAATGGAAGAAAAATTATCCAATTTACATAGCCTTACTGTGAAATTGATTTATAGCTTTCATATGAAGGCTATAATGCAATTATAGCACAAGAATATGGGGAAAGGGCCAAGGGGGGAGGATGGATGGAGGGAGCGTAATTGGTGGGACCACACCTACTGTGCATCTTAGAAGGATCCAGGTGAAACTTACTAAATGCAGAATATAAATTTCTTAACACAATAGTTAAGAAAACACCATGAAGGCTATTTAAACCATTTTGATAAAAATATGTCAAATTGTGTATAAAAGCAGCACATTGTACCCCATGATTGCATTAATGTAACACAGCTATGATTTACTTAAACAAAATAAAAAAGAATCAAAATAAAACAAAATAAAAAACTTTTCTAAGTTGTAGATGTTTTTATAAAACACCATTACACCTATGGAAAGTGCAACACTACCTGGGATAAAGAGGAAATAACAAAAGAACTCCCTCTACACTTCTACAATCAGAAGTATCATTCAAATCTCTGACCCTTTCACTCTTTGGCTCCAGGCAGCAAGAACTAGGTTAGAAGATAAAAGAGTATTCTAGGTAGCAATTCACATTTAAGGTGTGTTCTTAAGAAAACAATTTCCTCAAAATGTTTCATGAATAAATATCTTTGCAATCAAATAACTTTAAAAGATGCTGCATCCTATGTCTTTTCCTCGAAATGTGGAAAACAGGTAAACATAGGCTCTAGGAAGGATAGTGATAAATAAATATTTGAGAGTCTTTACCTGGTACTTAAACTTACTTGAGCATGGAAAGTTATTTTCCAAAGCACTAATAAAATTCTGCCATTAGGGTTCCTAATGAATATATTTGTAGGCATGCATCTAAATCATGCTATTTTTGAGGAGATAATCCTAGGAATATGCTACATATAGTAGCAGGAGAAATAGCATGGAAACAGGTTTCATATAACATACCTATAAAACATAATTCTGGAGATATCAAGGCACCCCCTCTGATTCTTAATTTTCCCTTCTGTAGATATGGCTAATAAATTCTTTCTCCCAAAGTTATGGAAAGGGATTACTGAAAAAAATGTACATACAACTCTTAGCACAATGTCTAGTCCACAGGGAAAGATTTGTGTTGTTAGTATAAAAATTAAATTAAATATGTTAAAATTACATTATTGAATATGTTAAGATGACTTAGTACCAAAAGCTGTGACATTTAATAGATATTCAGTAGACAGTAATAAGATAGGATACTTTTCTCTCTTCAGTAGAAAAAATTTGATCAAATAGGATTACTAAATTTGTGTAATCCCCCACTAGACTGTAAACCCAGGGAAGGATAACTGGGGTCTGGTCTGGTTTGGTTCAACATATTTCCCCATTCAGAGCATGAAGATTAAAGTTTTTTTTTTAGTAGATTGTTGCATTGATGTTCACTATCTTTATTAAATTCACAGAGTATAGAATCAAGATGTTCTATTATTTACGCTATAGAAATTTCTTCCACACAATGTATTATCCATAAAAATCTTATATTCTAATAATTTACATTTCTCAGCCTGGAGTCAATTTTTTTTCAACCCAAACTTCCAGAGATTAGCAAGAAACTAAGAAATGAGACCATCTATTTTTGATTCAGTTAAGGTGTACATATTGGCATTTCAACAAGGGTGAAGATTGGCAACTTTATTTTGAGACATTTGAGGACTTTCCCACTAAGCAATGTTCCACTCTCAAATATATATATCCCAAATTACTATTGACTGCAGGGCACAATAGCCTAATGAATCACACAGAATTACCTTTTGGTATATGGATTACAACCACACAAAGAACAGCATATATATAAAGATACTAGCTTCTGAAACAAAGAGAAAATAGCAGCTGTGGTAATATAGTCATGACATACAACCAGAATATTTGTGTGTTAGTTTGCGGTTAAAAAAATGCCAGATTTAATTTTTCTTACTTTGTATTTCAATATTGCTGTGAAGATGGTAAATGCAGCTATAATTCATAATTTATAGTTATCAAAACTCTCTTAACCTTGTTATTTCCTCATTATACATGCATGTATTCAACATAGGATAACATTTTTTTCCCCAAAGAAAAATATCTGAAAATCTCTTTTTAAAAGATAGTTTGAAGGCAGAACAAGATGGCAGACAAGAAGGTTCATTCAGCTGAGCTCTCCTAGTATGACTGGGAAAAAAGAGAAAACTCAGGCATCCCTGGCGCTGGGACCTTGCCTGGAGTCACAGGTCAGGAAGCACAGAGAGGAAGTAGTGAGCTGGATGCAGCAGGTGATCCAGAGCAGCGGAATTCTGAAGCTTTAGAAAAGTGTTTGCAACCAGCTGGGATTGGTTGCCTCTCCTCCCCATGGAGGTGGGAGAGTTTTCTTTTCCAGAGTTTTCTTTTATGGGGGGGAGCTACATGTTGAGTGGAAAGCTTGGAAGAGAGGGCAGACTTGAACATTGTACAGCAACCATATTTGACTACTGGTTGGAGTGGATTTGCCATCAGTTTGGTGGCTGGCGAGTCAGCATATTTATTGGAAAGGTCCCGGCAGCCAGGGCCTGCCATTGTGGGAAGGTGTTGAGAAGGTCTTAACAGGGGCCTGAAGCACAGCCATCTTAATTCTGCCTGCTGGGATCAGAATACCAATCTGAGGACAGAATAAAGAACTTCCACACTCCATAGGATCTGTTGTCAGGGAACACTGTGAGTCCTGTCCCTGAAGGATTCTGGAGAGCTTTAAGATTCCCAACTCGGTGGGATCTGCATGCTGAGGACACAATCAGGCAATTGGTGAAGGCAACTAAGTTAGGAATAAGGCCCATAGATGTTGTGGGCTGTGTTCTCTGGCTCCTAAAAAACCCCACAATGCCACCTAGTGTCCCAGCCACATATTGCAACACATATATTCCAATTAAAATTGGTCCCTTCTGCTGCATATGAACTATTTTTATTATGATGATTTTTTTTTTACTTTCCTCATTTTTTATTTTTTCTCTTCTTTCCTATGTTGCTGAGGTTGCTTTAGTTTTTGGCTATTTGAGCTTTTTCTTGTTTTGTTATGTTGTGTTTTGTTTTTCCTAATTTGTTTGGTTGGTTCTATTCATAACTTCCGTTTTTATTTTCATCAAGAGCAAGGACTCCTGTATTTTTGGTCATGAGGAAGAGTTTTGAAATCCTTAGGCTGGTAAGGAGCTCTTGATTTTGAGGAGCCTTCCCAGCCCAGCCCTAAAAATCCTTGAATCACAGAAATGGCCTTAATACTGCACCATTCAATCCCATTTCTTCATCCATTCTCTTTTCCTGTCTCCATTTTCTCCTATTTGTCATTTTTTTTAACGGTTTAAAAAATGTAATACTGTTTATTTAACTTCAAAAACATTTCAGCATTCTAAACATACAAAAAATAACAGAACATTGCAAATGCGTTTAAGTACAAAAGGTTCTTGAACTTTCATTGATGCAGTGGCTCTTGCCTCTTTGCCAACAATGAAGAGTTCTACAGTTTGCTTTAAAACAAACAGTTTAAAGACTACCACACTTAACTAAAAAAAAATCCAAACACTTCTCATGCCAGCTAACTCCCCTTTGTCCACAGCTAAGAATGGCAGCAGAATGCTATATCACTATATACAAAAACAAGACAACCTGAAGCTAAATGGATACCCACTGCAGTGTCAACAGGTCCAGCTCACAGTGCACGCCCTGAGCTATGGCACCTGCTGTAGGGCATCTTTCCCCATGGCCTTAACGCCAAGCAAGGAGCAGCAAGAGTTGGTTCTCAGTTGTTTTGTTCTTTTTACAAACTATAGATATGTACAGTTGATAACTCAGGATTTCTAGCCAATAACCATAGTTAACACCACCTTACAAATAAAAAAAAAATGCCAGAAACATCTTGTCACACCAACAGCAAAGTGCACAGAGTGAGGAGAACACGAGTGACTTTTCATTTTTAAAATGTTTGGAAATATTTACAACTTTGATACAGTTTCAGGGTGCCCCAGACACCCATGGCCACTTCATGTAAACCACTGACAATGTCTAGAACACTTTGAGACTACAATATGATAGTAATCAAATTTTGTGATTAAACCTAATAAGGGCAATAGACATTTCTCAATTAAGAGATGTGTCATTTACGGTGCTCCCCTACACTAAGGTATTCACAAGGAGACAGATAAACAGTTTTTTATTCATCCTCCTCTTCCTTCTCCTCCTCCTCCTCCTCTTCTTCCTCCTCGTCTTCTTCATCTTCCTCTTCCACCTTTTTCCTGGCAACTTTAGTGGGACCCTTTGCGCCATCAAACTTTCCTTTAGACTTATAGTCAGTGACATCCTTCTCATACTTCTCCTTCAGTTTGGCTGCCTTAGTGATGTAAGGCTGCTTTTCACTGTCAATTAAGTTCTTCCACATTTCATCCAGCTTTTTTGCCACATCTCCAATAGAGATACCAGGATTTGTAGACTTGATCTTAGGGCGGAATTCTGAACAGAAGAGGAAAAATCCAGACGGTGGCCTCTTGGGGGCATTAGGGTCCTTCTTCTTTCCTCCTTTAGCTGGGCCATAATCCTTCATTTCCCGATCATAGCAGACTTTATCAGCCTTTGCCATTTCATCAAATTTGGATTTCTCTTTCCCAGACATTGCCTTCCACCTTTCAGAGCACTTCTTGAAAAATCTGCAAAATTTACAGGAACCTCTGGGTTTTTCTTCTTATGTTCTTCTCTGCATGTCTGCACAAAGAAGGTATAGGCAGACATCTTGCCCTTTGGTTTCTTGGGGTCACCTTTAGCCATCTTGACTGTATTGTTCACTAGTCTGGGCAGCGCAGGGCATGATGTGCAGCTCAGCACTCCTATTCTTCATTTTTTTATTTAATTCCCCTTCTTCTATTTTTAATTTTTCTTTTTTATTTTTTGAGACAGAGCCTCAAGCTGTCATAGAGTGCTGTGGCATCACAGTGCAGAGCAACCTCCAATTCCTGGGCTCAAGTGAGTCTCTTGCCTCAGCTTCCCAAGTAGCTGGGACTACAGGTGCCGGCCATAATGCCTGGCCATTTTTTGGTTGCAGCCATCATTGTTGTTTGGTGGGTCCAGGCTGGATTCAAACCCACCAGCTCAGGTGTACATGGCTAGTGCCTCAGCCCGTTGAGCCACAGGCACCGAGCCTATTTTTAATTTTTCTTTTCTTTTTCTCTTTCCTTCTTATGTGTTTTAGCCTCTTCTTCCTTTTGACCTAAGCTCTGAGATAAGATAATTTGAAGTAAATGAGGAAGAAGGAGGATAAGGGAGGTCAAGGAGGTAAACAAGTAGAAAGAACACATGAGGAGGAACCAACAGAAAAATTTGGGCAACATGAAAAATAGAGCAACTCTGCCAATGGACCATGAAGCAGAAAACTACTGCAGAAAACTCCATCTATAAAAAGTTAATGCATTTGATAGAAAAGGAATTTAAAATATGGATGATAAAGACAAATAAAAGGAATGGACAAGAAAATGGAAAGACAGAACCAAAAGTCAGATGAGAGATAAGTAGAATATAGAAAGAATATGGCAGAGTTTAAGGAACTGAAGGAGGCAATCAGGGAATATAAAAATGCAATAGAAAGTATCAAAAATAGTTTAGACCATGCAGAAGAAACAACCTCTCAGAACTAGAGGATAAAGTTTTCGAGTTAACCCAGTAGTCAAAAAGGTAAAAAAGAGAGAGAAAGCAGAACAAGTGCTTAGAGAACTATAAGACTTCATGAGGTGGTCAAACACACAATTAATAGGGATTCCTTAAGGGGAAGAAGAATGTCCCAAAGGAATGGAGCCCTACTGGAGACTATCATAAATGAAAACTTCCTAAGTTTTACTAAAGATCCAGACACACTCCTTTCAGATGGATATCAAACTGTGGGTCAGCTCAACTCAAACAGAGCCTCTCCAAGACAAATTGTAATGAACCTGTCTAAAGTCAAGATGAAAAAAAAATTCTGCAACCAGCGAAGAATAAGCACTAACTGACCTACAGAGGCAAAACCATTAGGATGACAGCAAAATTTCAATTGAAACTTTCCCAGACAGAAAGATATGGTCATCTACCTTCAACATTCTTAAATAATTTTAAGCCAAGCATGTTGTAACCTGCTAAACTAAGCTTCAAAATTCGTGGAGAAATCAAATCTTTTGAAGATATACAAAAGGGATACACTGAGGAAATTTGCCACAACAAGAACAGCTCTACAGGAAATATACAGACCTAGTCTCGATACTGACCATCACAATGGACTACCAGCAAAATAAATACCAGAAGCTAAAAGTCAAAACTTAGTTTCCACAATGGTGCAAAGGATAAAACTACACAATGGACTTGCACAAATAGGATGACTAGAACTCCATCACACTCATCTCTCAATAAATGTCAATGGATTGAATTCAACACTAAAGAGGAACAGGCTGGCTCAGGTGGATATAAAAGCACAAGCCATCTATATGCTGTCTCCAGGAAACAAATCTAGCCTTGAAGGACAAACCAAGACTCAGGGTTAAGAGATTAAAAACTGTGTTAAAACAACTAACATTAATAAACACAAAGATGGACACTTTATATTGGTCAAAGGAACAATACAACAAGAAGATATTTCAATTTTAAATGTTTATGCACCCAATTTAAATGCTCCCAGATTTGTGAAACAGACTTTGAGTGGTCTGAGCAATATGATATCTATCCCATAACACTATAATAGCCAGGGACTTTAATGCCCAACTGGCAGAACTGGATAGAACCTCTAAACTGAAACTAAATAAAGATACAAAGGACTTAAATATGAACCCTAGAACAAATGGGATTAATAGAAAATTACAGAAAACACCATTCCAAATCTAGAGAATATACATTTTTCTCATCAGCCCATGGTACTTACTCCAAATTAGACCACACTTTGGGATACAAATCAAACTTCAGCAAAAATAAAAGAATAAAAATTATCCCTTGTTTTTTCTCAGACCGTAAGGCAATAAAGGTGGAATTCAACTCCAACTAAAATGTTCATCCCCACATAAAGACATGGAAATTAAACAGTATTATGATGAATGATGTTTAGGTTCAGGAAGAATTAGAGGAAATCATTAAATTCCTCAAGCATAACAACAATGAAGAAAAAAGTTACCAAAACCTGTGGGATACAGAAAAAGCAGTGTTAAGAGAAAATTATCTCATTAAATGCCTACTTATGAGAAACAGAAACAGAGTGCAGCAACAAACTCATGAACCATCTTATGGAATTAGAAAGACAATCTAATTTCAAACCCAACAGAAGAGAAGAAATAACCAAAATTAAATGAGAGATTAGTGAAATTGAAAACAAAATAATCATTTGGAAAATTAATAAAACACTAACTTGATTTTTCAAAAATAAATAAATAAAACCAATAAACCTGTGGAGAGACTAACTAGAAACAGAAAAGTAAAATCTCTAATAACCTCAATCAGAAATGATAAAGGGGAAATAACCACAGATTCCACAGAGATATAAGAGATCATCTCTGAGAACTACAAGAAACTCTATCCTGAGAATATGACAATGTGAAATAAATGGATCTATACCTGGTATCACACACTCTCCCTAGACTTAACCAAGAAAAAAATAGATATTTTGAACAGACTAATTTCAAGAACTGAGATTGAAGAAACAATAAAAAATCTCCCCCCCCCAAGAAAAAGTCCTGGTCCACATAGCCTCACACCAGAATTCTATCAATCCTTCAAAGAAGAGCTCATACCTATGCTTCAGAAATTATTCCAAAAAATTGAGAAGGAATCTTGCCCCAACACATTCTGCAAAGCAAACATCACTCTGATACCAAAACCAGGAAAAGACCCAACTAAAAAGGAGAACTTCAGACCAATTTCAGTAATGAATTTAGATGCAAAAATTCTCAATAAAATCCTAGCCAATAGAATACAACTACACATTAAAAAAAATCATAGATCACAATCCAGCAGGTTTCATACCAGGGATGCAAGGCTGACTTTAACATACTTAATAGATACAGATCCTCTCAATGATCCTCTCAATAGATACAGAAAACATATTTGATAAAATTCAGCATCCCTTTCTATTTAGAACATTTAAGAATATAGGCATAGGTGGCACATTTCTTCAACTGATTGAAGCCATCTAAGCCAAACCCACAGCTAATATTATACTGAATGGAGTAAAACTGAAAGCTTTTCCACATAGAAATGCAACCAGAGAAGAATGTTCACTATCACCACTATTTTTCAACATAGTGCTAGATGTTCTTGCCAATAAAATCAGTCAAGAGAAGGAAATAAGGGCATCCAAACGGGGACAGTGGAGGTCAAACTCTCACTCTCTGCCAACAATATGATCTTATACTTAGAGAACCCCAAAGACTCAACCACAAGTCTCCTAAAAGTTATCAAAAAATACAGTAATGTCTGAGGATATAAAAGGAATGTTCACAAATCAGTAGCCTTTGTATATGCCAATAACAGCTAAGATGAGAAACTAATTGAGGACACAGTAGCATCAAAAAAGAAAAAAAAAAAAAGAAAGAAAAGAAAAGAAAAACAAAAAAAGAAAGAAATATCTAGGAATATACCTAACAAAAGAAATGAAGGGCCTCTATAAAGAAAATTACAAAACCCTAAGAAATAGCAAAACATATTAAAAAATGTAAGAACATACCATGCTCATGGCTGGTGAGAATCAACAATTTCAAAATATCTATACTTCCTAAAGCATTCTACAGATTCAGTGTAATCCCCATTAAAATACCAACATCGTATTTGAAAGAACTAGAAAAAGTAGTACTTCCTTTGGTATGAAACCAGAAAAAACCTGTATAGCTAAAGCTATCCTTAGTAATAAAACAAAGTCAGAGGCATCACCCTATAAGATTTCAGGCTATATTACAAGTTCATAGTAACCAAAATAGCATGGTATTGGCATATCAATAGTAATATAGCCATATGGAACACAACAGAAAACCAAGAGATGAAACCAGTCTCTACTTGCCATCTGATCTTTGAAAAACAAAACAAAAGCATGCAGTGAGGAGAGAAATTTCTATTCAACAAATGGGGGTGGGAGAACTGGATAATCACATGTAAAAGATGGACACTTGACCCACATCTTCACCCCTTACAAAAATTGACTCAAGATGGATAAGAGACTTAAGTATAAAACATAAAACGATAAAAATCTTAGAAAAAAGTGTGAGAAAACTCTTGGCTCGGCGTCTGTGGCTCACCAGGCTAAGGCGCCAGCCACGTACACTTGAGCTGGCAGGTTTGAATCCGGCCCAGGCCCGCCAAACAACAATGACGGCTGCAACCAAAAAATGGCTGGGCATTGTGGTGGGCACCTGTAGTCCCAGCACTTGGGAGGCGGAGGCAGGAGACTCGCTTGAGCCCAGGAATTGGAGGTTGCTGTGAGCTATGATGCCACAGCACTCTATCCAGGGTGACAGCTTGAGGCTGTGTCTCAAAAAAAAAAAAAAACCAACTACCAAGATTAAT
>CAUYON010096545.1:0-20306 GCA_963573935.1 Arctocebus calabarensis
GATGGAAGTGGAACACATTATTCTTAGTAAAGCATCTCAAGAATGGAGAAGCATGAATCCCATGTACTCAAGTTTGATGTGAGGACAATTAATGACAATTATTGACACGGTGGGGGTGAAGGAAGGGGAGAGCAGAGAGAGGAAGAATGAGGGAGGGGTGGGGAAAGGAAGAGCAGAGAGAGGGAAGGAATGAGGGGGGTGGGGTCTTGGTGTGTGCCACACCTTTTGGGGGCAAAACACGATTGTAAGAGGGTCTTTTCCTAACAAATGCAACCAGTGTAATATGGTTTCTTGTACCCTCAATGAATCCCCAACAATTAAAAAAAAAAAAAAAAAGAGATGGAATCTCACTATGTTGCCCAGGCTGGATTCAAACCCCTGGGCTCAAGTGATTCTCCCACGTCAGCTTCCCAAGTGGCTTGGACAACAGGCACATGCCATAGCACCTGGCTCAAACTTGTAAATGTAAATTGTTACAGGAATCACTAACTTGGTAGAAACTAATGGAGGAAGTGTAATACTTACTAAATTTCATGATTTTTCTGCCAGAATACTGTGATGGATGATTTTGAAGTCCAATTTCTTAAGTGTCTTCATCCAATGATGAAATTATCCTATAAATCAAATAATAATTTTCATAAAAACTGTTATAAATATGACTTATGTTGTCTGACTAAAAGAAAGAAAGGTAATTTGAACAGAAGAGATATCAGTATAATAAATTACATGCAAGGATCTTACTACAGCATTATCTATAATAGTGAAACTAGAAATAATCTAAATTTCCATCAAAGAAGGAACAGTTAAACAAATCATAGTGTACTTGTTCTTTAGAATACCTTTAAGACATTAAAAATGGTAAGCTAGAATTATGTGCACTAATGTGGAAAGAAGTCGATAACTTGCAGCTTGGGAAATAGCAAATTGAAAACCAATGTAGTAATTTATGTTTAAAAAAACATTATTTGTATTCATAAATTCGTAGATAATGACTTGAAGAATAAGCACCAATCTGTTAACACTATTTCCTTCTGAGATGGGAGTACATTCTTAGGGAAAAGGAAAAAAGGAAAGACTTTCACTTTTGCATAGTTTTACTCTTCCTTTTTTCTTTTTCTTTTCTTTTTTTTTTACAATAAGTATTTCTTTTACAATCAGCAAAAGAAGAGAAAATGAGTGTTGTTACCATTTGGTAGCAGGGTAACAGTGTTATCGTCACTGATATTTGTATTATGTGTTAGTGCATAGTTTGAACCTGTAAGATAAAGCCCAGAGGAACAAATTAACACAAAGGACTCGCACCAATAAATAGTTGATTATCTTTAAATGATAACAAATCTTCCAAGTGAGTACTGATGGATTATGATCTACTACTGCTCTAGCTCCCTCAATAAACCTAAACCTTGCCAAAGGGAAGCCAGAGAACATGGAAGGCCAAGCTCCAGCTATTTCCCGCCCCCCACCACCACACGCAGCCTATCTGTACAAGTTTCCTATTACCAAGTAGAACTAGGAGCAGGGAAAGAGAAGCACAAGTAGAATAGTAGGTAAGCATAAACAACTTAGAGACAGAGGTCCAAATTAAGATTCAGAGTGCCCCAGGAACTGATGTGAAATTAAGAAAGCTACTCAAACTCTCTCAACCTTTGGTTTCCTCTCCCATAAAATAGGACTCACATGCCTATTTCAAAAGGTTGTTTTAAGAGTTTAATTCACTGAGATATTCAACAGTACCTGTAGCAGCAGGTATCCACATAATTAAAGAAGTAGTATCAGACTTCAAAATAGGCAAAAGGAATAATGTTGATGAGGCCAAAGATAAGATGCCCAACTTTGTAAGCAACCCCAGGAGGATCAGAATGAGAGAAGTTACAAGTAATTCGAATTCTTTCCAGCTCCAATGGAGAGGACACACGTGAGGGCTACAACAAGGTAAGCATGTGGCTTTTATGCATTGAGGGTGGAAACCCTAAAGACACTCTGAAATGTGGTTTCCAACAAATAGCTCATAGAAAAAAAAAAAAAATACTGGAACAAACCAGTCAACCAAGCAGAAATAACTGGGCATGAGCAGAAGAAGGTTGGGACCATAAAATCTAAGTAGAAGACGTTGAACCACAGTGAGCACCCAGCTCTGTGAACTGCAGCTGTGGATACATCAGAGACCAAGCAGGGGAGACAGCTGGCGTGGGAACTGCTGAGAGCTCAGTGGCTCTGCAGGCACACACTCAACTGCAGTGCAGCTGAACACAGGCTGCAAGGCTCTCCTCTCCATTAATCCTTGTTTTGAGACGATGGATACCTTTATGTTGCTACGTTCCTACAACAGCTGTGGGCAAGTGAAGTCGGAAACCACCACCTAAAGTTGAAGCAGGAAAGAGTGTGATGCGAATACTGGGGTCTGCAGGGAGAGATTCCCACACTTGACGACAAAGACGATCACCACAGGACCCATTTTAGACAAGCCCTGGTATTGGGATGTGGTCTCCCTGTACTTCCTCAGCCACGTTCACATACACTACAGGATTTTTTTTTTTTTTACACTACAGGTGTTTCTTTCTTTTATTAAAAAAGGTGTTGATGAGCTCTTGTGTAATTAATTCATGAAAGGGTAAATTCTTCACAAAGTACTAAACTGTAATAGGGTCCAATTTCCATGACCAGGTTTTTCAATTCTTTTGATAGTGTCTCACAGTGAGGAATCAGAAATAAAACCTATTGGACTACGTAGTAGATACAAGGTCTTATATTCTTGTAGATTAACACCCAGGTTTTTAGGAATAATATAATACCATGAAAGCTGCTAAGTATTCTTCTACGGGTTTCAACAAAACTCCTAAAACTTTTAAGTTAATTTATCAATCTCAGAGAAGGAGAAATTTGACAATTCAAGTTTTTTTATTTCTGCATTCAGAGACACAAATACAGAAAAGCCTCACCTGGATTTTATCTTTTACAAATGAACAGTATAGTTTATGTCCTATTCCTTTCACTACTCTAATTAATGTTTCAGGAAATAGAGTACAATGAAACATCCCTAAATTTGTTTATCCTGGTACCATTCTAGAATCAAAGGAACTATCCCTGTGGGCATAAGGAATTTGGGGACATTAAGAGGCTGCATGGAAGCAGAAGTGTTCTTGGATGTTTCCAATTTCTGGACTACAGCTCCCAGCATACCCAAAGAGGCACCCTCTACTCTGCCCTTGTCTGCAGGCTGGTGGAAATCCTGCAACATAAAAGTTCAACAGATCAGACCCCCTGAGTTAAGGTGTACATCCCTGACTGCTGTCTGTGAAAAGCTTTCCACCCAAAGCACAGATGTCAAAAGCTGACGAGTTGAAATGTCACCCAACTGCTCCACACCTATAAAATCACTCTCTCCAAACTCAAACACCACCTTTTTCTGCATGGGTCCCGACTGGTGTCTCTGAGACACGGTCTAGCCAGGCCTGAGCTGAGATGAAGCAGATTGACTTCAAGTGTAAAATGCTTAAACCATTATCATCTTAAGGTTGATTTCTTTAGAGGCCTTTCCACTTAAGAAAGTTTATGAATATGACCCTGGAGACACATGCCTGGGAATTAAGGTTGTTCTCTTTGCCTCTTAGCAGTCCTAGGTAACCCCAAAATTAACTTCCCTGATGCCTCAATTTTCACATCTGCAAAAAGGGGCTCTTGAGATGACAACTTTAAGGAAACAACAGCTCCAGGTCACACTCTTGGATAGCTCTGAAGTTGTGTGCCAGCAGGGACCATGGCATATTTCTCTCCAAAGTGACCAAACTGGTGCACAGTGGCTGGAGAGAGAAGTGGGAAAACTGGAAGGGTCTTCTGATATCAAATCAGTTTCCATAAGTAGTTTAGAAAAGCAAGGAGCTCCTTGGTCCTGGAGGATGCGTGAAGGTCTGGAAAGGTCCACAGGCTTAGATGGGAGAGGAAACCCAGCTGTGCACAGGGCGTGGTGGGAAGGGGTGAGGGATGTGCCTAGATTGGGGGCTGCAGAGGGTTGCATGCGGCCAAACTGCAGCTGCACTTTGCAGTGTCATACTAGAGAAGTCCTGAGTCTCGGTCCTGCCCCTCGAATCCCTCCTCGTACTCCACGCGTGGTGGGGACAGCAGAGCTAGGACAAGGTCAGCAGCCAGACACACTTGGGACTGCAGTGAGGAGCACTGCCCTGCCCCTCCCGCTCCCCACCCCCAGGTGCTAGGTGCTTCCCTGCACCTCCAAGGAGTTGTAGTCCTGCAGCCCTAAAACGGAAGCCTTGAAAAAGTTAGACACAGCAGCTCCCAGTAGCCAGAGGAGACACCCTGTACTCTGCCCCTCTCTGCTGGGCGGGGTGCCCAGTACATCCTAGAAATCAATCATAGTCCTGCAAAGGGCTCAGGGCCTAAGAGACGTGGAGGCAGGGCTGGCAGAGACCAGAGCAATTCCATCTTGCAACTAACTGCCTGACGGCAGAATGTGCCTCCTGATGCTGCAAACAAAATTGCTGCCACATGCTAAAGAACTTTATTCTGATGATTGAACTTTTCCAAACCCTTGAATCAAGGACTTTTGCCTAGAAACCCTTACTCTAATCAATGAATTATTAATGTAACCCGTCCCATCAATCAAAATAGCTTGTTATAGATGAACTAGTAAGTACTAACTTCCTCAGTTTTCCTTTAAAAACTCTAAACTAAAAGAGCACACATATTCAGATGCTTCTGGAATCTGTGCTCCTCAAATTGTAATCCTAAAACAACCAATAAACCTTTTTGCTTGGATTTTCAGCTTCTGTGACTCTTTGGTTGACATTTCATGGCGTCAGAAGTGGAATCTAAAGTTACTACATTCTGTCCAGTGCAGCCAGCAGACGTGAGCAATGTGCTTGCTTGGGCACTTTCTACCCTGTCACCTCCCTGGTAGCCCCAGGGTTTTTCTAGCAGGAACCCTTGGTTCCAAATCTCCCACATCATTTGAGGTCCTGAGCTTTGTGGTGGTCTTCCGGATGATCATCTTTTGGGAAAGCTTGCATTTTCATTTGCACTGTTGGGTAGGAGCACTCCTGATTTGTGAGTTTTACCTAATGAACTCCCAAAACCAAATGAGAACCCTGTAAAAATTGCTGAGATGTTTCATATAGTACTTGAAATTTATCACCCTATCCTTTCCAACCTGTACCAGCCGACTCGCATGCTAGCAAGAGAAAGCTGGCAGCCTTCTGGGGCCAGAAAGCTGGATGGCAGAATACTCTCTGATCGCCACTCTGCTACTTTTGCAGATAAAGCCCCTGTCGGATTGGTAAAGCTCTACAAGATTTTTTCCCAGTATACTGGTCTTCAAAAACCCAGTAGATGGCAATGATGTAAAGCAGGTTACTCAAGGAGACAGGAAGTTAGTTTATGACAATCACTTCAGACTTAGGATTGCATTCAGAGAAACCTCTAGTTTGACTTTAACTCATGATACTAAATCTTTATTTAACAACTTCTTTGTCAGAAGATTGCATCTGTTGGGGGAAAAAAAGTCTAGATTAACTGGGAAACTATGCAGATTAACTAGGAAACTATGACAACCTCAGAATTGGTAAATTTAACCAACTGATAAAAACACTAAAGCAAAAGAGAAAAAAAAAATTCAAGTCAAGATAAAGTATTTAGAGTTGTAACATTTAGCCATTTCCAACTCCAGACTCTTCTTATAATGGGACTTCCCCTAAGACCCAAAATGCCCTCAAGGAACCTGACAAACAGCCTGGACACTGGAAAAGAGACTGTTCCAAACTAAGAAGTCATACCCAGCTAGAGCCTGAGTTCCCCTAGAGAAAGAAGAACAGGACTTCTCTGGGGAATGCAAAGATTTTCCCCTTACTAAAGGTAAATCATTTAGGGAGAATTCAAATTAAAATAGGACACGAATCCATTTCTGACACAGAGTCTCACTTTGTCACCCTCAGGAGATGGCCGTGGCATCAGAGCTCACATCAGTCTCAAACTCTTGTGCTCAAACGACTCTCTTGCCTCAGCCTCCCGAGCAGCTGGAACTACAGATTCACCACAATGCCCAGCTATTTTTAGAGACAGGGTCTCGTTCTGGCTCAGGCTGGTCAAATTTTTGAATTCTGATTGATTGGTGCCTTCTCTTTTTCTTCTTAGTGTACCTAACATTTGTCTGTTTTGTTTATCTTTTCAAAAAACTAACTCAGTTTTGTTAATCTTTCCTATTGTTTTTCTAGCTTTAATTTAGTTTTGTTCTGCTCTTTGCAATTTCCTTTCTTCTACTGACTTTAGGCTAGTTTGTTCTTCTTTGTCTAGTTCCTTGAAATGTAATGTTAGATTGTTTATTTAGGATCTTCTTTCTTTGATAATGCAGTTGTTGGTATAAAATTCCTAGGAGTGATTTTGCAGCATTCCACAAGTTTTGGTATGTGGTGTTTCCATTTTTCTCTCTCTCAAGAGATTTTAAATTTCCCTTTTAATTTCTTCTTTGATGCATTGGTTATTTAGGAGAATGTTTAATTTTCACAAGTTTGTAAATTTCCTCCTATTATTGATTTCTTGTTTCATACCATTGTGGTCAGGAAGATACTTGATATGATGTCAGTCTTCTTTTTTCTTTTTTTTTTTTTTTTTTTTTGAGACCGAGCCACAAGCTGTCACCCTGGATAGAGTGCTGTGCCATCACAGCTCACAGCAACCTCCAACTCCTGGGTTCAAGCAAGTCTCTTGCCTCCGCCTCCCAAGTAGCTGGGATTACAGGTGCCCGCCACAACACCCGGCCATTTTTTGATTGCAGCCAAATGCTTGCAGCCAATATGATTGATATTAGAGTATGTTTCACCTGTGCTTGATGAGAATGTGTGCTGCTAGTGAGTGGAATGTTCTATGTATGTCTGTAAGGTGCATTTGGTCTAAAGTGTAGTTACACTATAACAGTCACAGTGGCTCTGGGAGCAGGGCAGGAGCGAGCTCTCTGTGGTGGCTGATTCTCCAGGCCCAGAGCAGGAACTAGCCGGCTGTCACATGACTCTAGCATCTGAGACACTGGCTGGTCAGGGCCACTACAGAGCCTGTATCTGGACAGTGGGCACTTGCAAGGAGGCCTTGGCAAGGCACATGTTGGGAGAGGTGGCATCTCCCTAAACTGGCTCAAAGAGGACCACTTCTTGGGTGGAGGAGGGTGTGTAGCCATATCTCTCTCACTGGGATTCACTGGAAATGGATTTTGGTTAACTCAGTGGCCAAAGATGTGCCTCTATCCTTTGTGGAGCAGGCCTGGGGACTTGGGTGGCTCGTGCTGCGTGGCTGATGCTGATGGCCTCTGTCTCTCTCTGTTCTCCCCTGGCTTCTTGCATCTCAGATGCCAACCTCACCAATGATCCTCTCCATGCAGATATTCTCTGGGGTTTTTTTTTTATTGTTGTTGTTGTTTGGGGGTTTTTGCTTGGTTTGTTTGTTCTGCTCCACTGTGCTGCTGCAGATTCTTTAGTTAGCCCTTAAGCCCTCTCTGGCTATTTTGATTACTTTATTGGGGAGGAGGAACGTGTATCTCCTACTCTCCATCTTGGTGATGTCACCTCCCCCTTTAAGACTTTTTTTGGAGGGATCCCTTATTTTCTGCATTACTGTCTTTTCTGTTCAGCTGCTTTTTTCCTTTCCATTTTAAATTTATTTCATATTTTGCAATTTCTCCATAATATTTAAGTTTTTGATGTTTATTTTTCTTCAGTGAAGCATGAATTTCTTTTGGTGGTCCCTGATCAGTGTTAAATAGTTGGAACACCCATGGGACTGTTAGCTGCTGTCTGGGCAGCCTCTGCGGTTTGTGGGAGTGTGGTACAGCTCTCGTGCCGTTAGCTTTAGAACGGAGATTCTCTGGAGACGCGAGCCTGTGAGGCTCAGAATTATCAGTCTCCAGCAACATGCCAGTGACTTTACCAGCAAGAGTAGGGTGTGTCACCAGGTTAAGAGGAAAGAGCTGTTCCCTCAACATTTGCTTGTGCTCTTGGGGTGGGGCAGATGTTCCCAACCTTGTACATGAACGGCCAGCTATTGTATGGAAACTTGTGCCTGTGTGTTAAGGTGCTGTTGAGGCTTGTGCACTTTGGCAGCATATTTGTAACATGGAATGGTATAGATGGCAGGAGACATACAGCAGCCACAGAACGTGGACCTATTTTCTGTGAGGACATGACTTGTGGAACCTGTGAGGCAGCTGTTCTTAATAGTACTAAATGGTGCCTGGGTGGATAGCACTGGATGTATTTTGCAATGGATAAGGTCTAGCACCCTGAGCCGTCCAGGGAGGACTTGGTCTTAGCTGAGCAAGTTGGCTGGAAGAATAGCCTGTGGGACAGTGCTGAGTCTGAGGCGTAGCTGCCTGAAGGAGGTTGCGGCTGGTAGGGGCTGATCACAGGGCAGGCCGCAGCTCCTGCACATGCCGTCTCTGCATACACTGGACAGGGAGGTGAGCCTGGTGCTCTTCCTTGTGTTCAGCTAAACCTACACACAATAGCTTGGCAGCCACAATTCTACTGTTCATTTCTGCAATTGCATTAAAACAATCAAGGCTAGTGGGTAGGGCACCGGCCACATACACCCAGGCTGGTGGTTCAAACCTGGCCTGAGCCAGCTAAACAATAATGACTCCTGCAACAACAACAACAAAAAAAAATAGCCAGGTGTTGTGGAGGACACCTGTAGCCCCAGCTACTTGGGAGGGCAACAGCTTGAGACTCTGTCTCAAAACAAAACAAAAAAAATAATAATTTCACCTCAACAACAGCCTTAAGAAAAGAAAATGAAAAAAAAAATCAAGGCTGAAGAGAAGTTATTGTCTGCCTGCTAGAATTGTTAACTATTAATAGCATGCTTTTGAAGTCCCCTACTAGTGGACTGATCTATTTCTCCTCTCACTTCTGTCAGTTCTTGCCTCACATGTTTTGAAGCTATCTTACAAGATACATTGTACATTAAGGAGTGTTCGATCTTAGGTGATTGACCCTTTAATACTATGTGATATTATCTGTGACCCAGCTTGAGACACATAGCTTCTTATTTGGACACATAACACTGAGCCAAGTCATGCTGCTAGTACAGAAGCAGCACAAGATCTCTTTGCCCTTGCGAAACTGAAAACCTTTGGAGGGATATTAAAGTGAAAAAAGAAAAATCAACAGGGCAAGGAGGTGCCTAAGCAAGTAGGTTGATAAATTTATAGAAGGGGAAATCACAGAAAAAGGAAAGTAAGAGCTTAATGGATACATAAGATATAGGTGAATGAAGAATTCCAGGGTATCTCAACCATAGCAGAGCAAAGAGCATATTCAATTTGGGAACACTGGTCGGTTCATTCTAACTTTCACCAGCTTCCATAATTCTGAACCATTATCCCCAGGAGGCAAGTTGATCTAAGGTGGGAAACATGACTCATTTTAAAAATCTTTATGTGCTCGGTGCCCATAGCTCAGTGGTTAAGGGTGCAGGCCACATATACCTGGGATGACGGGTTTGAACCTGGCCCACGCCATTTAAACAACAACGACAACTGCAACAACAACAAAAAAAAATAGCCAGGGACTGTGGCAGGTGCCTGTAGTCCCAGCTCCTTGAGAGGCTGAGGCAAGAAAATCGCTCAAGACCAAGAGTTTGAAGTTGCTGTGAGCTGTGACACCACACACTGCACCAAGGGCAACATAGTGAAACACTGTGTCCAAAAAAAGAAAAAATATCATTATGCTAGGGAAACTTTAAAATGTTATACAAAATGGTCAATCCTAAGTTATAAAGTAATTACTTTCTATTAACTTATTTATGACTTGATAAGCAGTCACACTTTTTTTTCTGTTTTACAGAAATAATGCTCTGCAGAGTGTTGGGAAAACCACGTGGCCACAGTGCAACTGAAACACCACACTTTACTGCCGCCAAACTACCCATCACATAGAATAGGATCATTTTAGAAAGGCATGTCCTGACCTTGGCAGCCCTGATACAAGGGACTTACCCTCCTTCTTAACTTTTTAGCCAGGATACCCCTTGTGTACAAAGCCAAGAATGGTGAATTACACTGTAGTTGTTCTCCATAGCCACGGTTGGCTGGTGAAGTTTTATAATCTCATGTCTGAGGGCAGCATTGGGGATAGAAGCACTCTTGAGAAAAGAACTAGGTTCATTTGCAGGAGGCTGGTAAACTCAGGCAAAAAATGTATGCTGGCAATTCAGACATTTTTATTTTCACTTTACAAATAATATTGTTTATTTCAATAAGGTAGGTTATTTACCAAAAATTTACTAAATTCACATAAACTTAAAAAACATTTAGACTTATTTACTTAATTTCTGTGTGCACCTTTATAAGTCAATTTGGTGCCATGTAGAAACAGTATACAACCTATGTACATACCTACAAATACATTTAAACATATATACATATATGAGGTCTAAAAATTAAGTTCATGAACACGTCCTAGAAAAAGTGATACATACCTCATTGCTGAATATCACTACAGTCACCTTCAGAGTACTCTACCCCGCTTTGGAAGCTAGCACTGATGCTAGAAACTAGCCCACCCTACAAAGCACTTTTTCTAGGATAAGTTCATGAACTTAGTTGTCTGACCTCTTATGACAATAGCTCTGAGGGCCATTCCAGAGAAGGAGTTCCAAAACTGCTCTGAAGAGTGGACTAGGTGCTAGAGTCAGTGCATAGTGTCTCAAGAGAAGCACTTTAAAGGTGGCCATAGTGATATACTGCAGACATTTGTAGCACTTTTTCTAGGGTAAGTTCAAAAACTTGATTGTCTGGTCTTGTATGCACACAAAGATCCAGTAGTTCTTACCTCCAAATTTCATCCATGAGATAACAGTATAAACTCACCAGTTTACGAAAGGTGGTTGGATCCAAATTGTTTCTGACAAGGTTGGAACTTGTTCACATGGCCGAAATTTAGTTGCCTCAGGGAGAGTCCATCACATCTCCACTTCTCCCCAACCTAGGGGTCTCCTGCAGCCTAGGAGAGAAGGAGGTATGATGCTGCCCCTACCCCGTTATGTAGGGAAGGTCACTGAGCATCATTCCCCAGAGTAAGTTGCTGGGCCTGGAGGAGGGCTGGAAAGTAGCAAGCAGCCTCAGGGGACACTGAGGGCACTGTTAACGCTGCTTTGGCTGGGCCTGTGGTCTTCAGCCTGCTGTTTAATTTCTGTGGCTGGAATTTCTTATTTATCTTCCCTCATGGACCTTGGTAACATACAGATTCCCAGGCTTCATGCAGACAAGGGCTGGGCCAGAAGCCAATAATGTGCATTTTTAGCAAAAGTGTTGTCAATTCTGATGTAGGGTGTGTCTGGGACATGTTTCTAAGCATCAGTGACTAGGGCAACACCACTTACCATCTGACACCCAAGAATGCTTTGTTACATTCTTTGGTTCCACATATCGGGTCTGGTGAATGAACCTATTCCAGAATCCTCACCTATGAAGGCCTACATACATATCTCCTTCCCACACCTTGGAGATGGAAAAGACAGTCAAGTCAGGAGGGGACACCATCCTGGTAGCGGAGATAAAGACTTGGAGCTCCAGACTCTGGCTGGCACACAGGCAACTGTTTGCACAGTGGTGCCGGAACACAGGGAGGTGCTGGCATCCTGGGGTGGAGTCAGGTTGACTATCCTGCTCACACCCATGGCCATGTTCAAAAGTGGAAGTGAGATTCTCTACCATGACCTGAGGATGTGTTTCCACATTTTTGTTTATTTCATTTGATTTATTTGAGTCGGGGCTTGGGGAAGTAGGGGGAAGGGCACCAGGTCACACCACCCCCAGGGTCATGATGCATTTGCTCATTCTTGGTTTCAAGGGAAGTCCATGAGCATCAGGATTCTCATAACTGGCCTATTTTCCACAGGTGTCCTCCTGTCCCAGGATAGGAACACAGCCACGTACTTGGGACTCTGACAAACCCTGGGGGCTGCCCAGCAGCCTGGCTCCTGCAGGGTACACATTCTTGGCATAAATAAGAGGGCAGAAAAAAACATGAAACAGGGTCAGGGCGAACAGAAGGTGAGGAGACCTAGCCCTGCACAAATGTGACCACTGAGCACCCAATGTCAGGACTCCAATTAGGGCAAAAGTGAGGACAGCATGGAAGACACCCCATATCATCCCAGTCTCCCCAGCCCCAGCTTCCTCATCAATGTCCCGTTTTTAGAATGGAAGGACAGAGGAGAGGAGAATGAAAAATAGGTTTAGCCAAGGGTCTGGTTCCTTCCCAGCTCTTGTGGGTGAATGTCTGTCCCACCATGTTTCATTCTGAGATGAACCCTCAGATCCTCCTTTTGTTGACGCCTGTTCCTAAAGGCTGGAAGGTTATAATACTTCATCTGCCATTTAATTTTGTAAAATGGCAGACAGGGAAATTGTCTTCTTATTTACTCCCTTTAGTGGCTCAGCCAGTAGTTTAGAAGTACTGGAGGGTTTGGAAACAGAGAAACATGATGACAGGGGCTAAGCCCATGGGACCCCACACAGTACTTGACAATAGTTTGCCCTGTGTTAGAATCCAGCCCCAAGCTGAGGGGGAAAGGCAAACAATGGTCCTGCCTGCAATCGGTGTGGCCTTCCCTGCCTGCCTGCCATACTGTTCTTGTAGGTGCTTGGTAGGTTTTCTTTTTTAACGTGTCTAAGAGATTAACTTATTTTTTTAAGTTAGGAAAAATGTGAGATGTTTCAGCAGGCTCAAAAGAGAATCCAAAGAGCAGACACATGCACAGGCCATCAGGAATGCTGAAATGGATTTACAAATCAATGCACAACTGGCCAATATCCATAAGGCAATAATTTGTCATACCTACCAGAAAAAATGTATTTGCACTTCTGTGGACAAGAATTATGACTTTGCCATTAGTTCTCTACAACTTACAAGGCTATCAAACAGGTCCAAGACAATGAAAGGTGTAGGCCCCTGTAGAATGTGATGACCCAGGGGATGTGCTCTAGACAGAGCCCCTAGTGGGCTTTCTCCTGTGGCAAAGCCCACCCCTGCAGGCCACAGGCAGGGGATGAGGAGTGGGCACCAGCAGACATACCTCTCTTCTTTTTTCAGGTTCCTGGGGGTTCTCAATCTCCCTGGACTTCAGGCCTTTTGTGGGGAGAGAACTTGAGCTCTTGGTAGCCATAGCATTTGTAGATATCATTCCTGGTTCCTCTCTTTTCTATTGAGTTTTTATTTTAAATCGGTAAATAATTTACAAAATATAAAGTGAGGTGCTCAGTAGGCTTTAGTAATGACCTTTGAATGTGTGTCTGCCCAACCTACAGAGTTACCCTGAGATTTCTGGGGTCCGAAAGTATGGGTAGTCTCATTTCTTCATCCTTAACTTCCCTATTTCCATAGGAACATATGGAAGAGTTTTTAAAAATCCTGCTTTGGCCTACATTGTCTTCTCTCCTCCTAATTCCATGAGCCTACATGACCGTTTCGACCCTCTTTTTTTATGCCAAGAATGTATGCCCCACAGAAGCCAGGCTGTTGAATTTGGAAAACATCCATCCTTCTGGACCCAGCTTACAATGCCTAGCTGATGGTGGAAGCCACCAACTGCTGTATAGGGTAGGTGATCAGGCAAGGAGAAATTACTCAGATGGATAACAATGCCAAATGTTGCCCTTTTTATTACAGTAAAATATATGTAACATAAAATTTACCATCTTAACCATTTTCTAAGATTTTCAGCATTTCTAAAACCATAGGTTTGTCAGTGACCTACCATAGAAGTCAAAGAATTGAATATGAAAAAAAACCAAGACAGGTGCCTGACGAACCAGCAGCACCCCATTACCCTCTATCCCAGTGTCTTGACATTTCCATGGCAACCAAAGAAAGACAGGTGCCTTCAGTACACAATAAATAAATGTGGAACTCCACCTGTGGGTGCATTCCTTTGGGTGTTCCCAGGGATTGAGGCTTTATGTTTATTCTATTACTTTTAATGGTACACTCCAGTAATAAGAGAGAATTTTAAATCAGAGACTCTTTATGATTTCTGTATTTCTTGAGATTTCTATTACAGTAATGTGTTTTGATAATCAGGAAAAAAAAAACAACAAAAGCCAACTTAAAAAATAGGGAACAGAAAGTAGAATAAAGAAATCCTAGAGTACAGATTTGAATTCCACTTTATATTTATATTTCTAAAAATTTATTTTTTGGAAAGCACTATAAATGCACTTAGAGAAAATGTTCAAATTTAAGGGGAAAATATCTCCGACTCTATCACATAGCAGACGTCATCGTTCTGACCTTCACATTCGCACTTGGCGTTAGCCCCATCTCAGATGGGGCTCAATCTATGGTTAGCGCAGAGCCATCAGTCCTGCCGTGCCCCTGGAGTAATAACAGGTGTCCTGTCTAAGCACTGCCCCCACTCCTCAGCCCACTCAGGTGTTGCCTTCCTGGCCTCTCAGATTTGGGGGCTGTGACTCCTAACCTGGGGAGAGAAGGGAATTTTGTTTACTTTCTGGCTGATGAACAGGAGTGGGCAAGCGTGTGTGCTGGGGAAAGTTCACGTCTGGTCATGGAAGCAGCACCCCACCCCTGGTTCCATGGCCAGGGGTTCTTCCCATTCCAAACTGAGCTCTGAAAGTGCCACTGGGTCCTGGGACCATAGTCATGGGCATGTGTGTTTGTGTATGTCACAAGGTCCCAGAATATGAGGACCAGAAACAAGAAAGCAGGGAGAGTGAAGGCAGACAGCGTGCTCAATTGCAAACATGACCCTAGGACAAGTCTGGCTGTATGGAAAGCCTCATTCCTTGGTACAGGACCCCTGAGAATTTCTAGAAGTTTCCATGGTCACTGGTCACTGGACTTTCTGCTTCCCCTTCATCTTGAGCTTATGCCAAAGATCATTGCAACTCCAAATGGAAATCAGGTCCTAGTTCTTTTTAACTCTTCCACAACCTGCAGGAGGAATTTTCCACACATATTGATAATCTATAAAAGTTCCTAGCAGCATTTTTCAGAAGATTGTTTCTGTAGGACATTTGCACACTTTTTTGGCATTTTGTATTGTAGCTGCTAATTAGCAGCATTCTCATTTCTCTGAATTACAGAAACAAGAAGCTGCCAACTTAACTGAAATTTAGCTCAGAGAAAATGTTTCTTTCTTTCCTTTTGATACACATTCAGATGCAGGAATGGCTCATGGGTGTGTCTCTGGAAGATAATTCTGGAGCTCACACAACAGGGCTCCTGTGGAGATCTTTATGCCCACACAACACACCCGAGGCTGTGCAGGGCTATGATTAATTCTGCTCACAGGAACCACAACAGTCTTTGTAAGGCATCTTTATTTCATTTTAGCCTGGCTCATACATAGGGTTATTTACCTGATTTAAACTTGAGATTTATTTTTTCTCAACAGGTCTTTACATTTCAAATGAGTTCTCCAAGCAGAACCCATGTAACTGTAAGAGCAGGGGAACGAGCCCACTGTGCACAGAGCACACTGCACACTCCCCATTAGTGGATTTGTTCAGACTTTGGATTCCTCATATAAACCGCATCACATAGTATTTGTCCTTCTGTGTCAGGCTATTTCATTTAGCACAATGTCTTCTAATTCCATTAGTGTTGTCACAAATGGCAGGGCTTCATTTTTAAGGTTGAATAATACTCTGTTCTATGTATAAACCACATTTTCTTTACCCAGTCATCAGTCAATGGACATTTAGGTTGTTTCCATGTCTTCACTATTGTGAATAATAGCCAATAGCAATAATCATGGGAATGCAGATATCTCGTGTAAATCTGTTATCTTTTAAATCTAGGAGCCACTGCTTAAAAATTAGCATAGATCCATATCTTTGGCCTTTTTTTCCATCTATGTTAAATGAAACAGTAGACAAATTGCCCAAAACTGTGGACTCTAGTAGGATTTCCTTCAATAAATTCCAAAATATTGATATTTTAGAAAAGAAGAAGTCCACCATTATACATTACAGATTTTAAACGCCTCTAAATATTTTATAGAAGAAGTAGACCAAAAAAAGTTCAGTAACATACAGAGGATTTCAACAACACAATTATCCAAATGGCCTAGTTGGTATTGAAAGAATATTACTTCCACAAGCTGCATAATATTCATTCTTAACATATACACATGGAACATTCACCAAAATAGATAATATCTTGCCACAAATTAAATTCTTAGAAGTTTCAATTGATTAAACTCATGCAATCTATCAAAAACTAAAGGAATTAACTATATTATCTCATTAACTATAAGCCAATAAAAGAACTAAGATAGCACATTCTATAATAAATGTGTAAAAGAATAAAATAAAAAATGACTCAGAAAATATTTGGAACTGGATAATAATTAAAGTGCACTATATTAAAATCATGCAGTGCAGCTAAAGCAGTATTTAGAAATTTACAGTTTTGTATACACATAATAGAAAAAAAATAAAAAGGGTGGCATAAACTATCAGTTCAAGAAGTTAGAAAAAAGTAAAGAAAATAAACTCAAAATGTAAATAAAGTAATAATAGAGATAAAAACAGAAATCAATTACATAAAATGTATACATAGGAACCAGGAGATATGAAAAGCAAATGCAATGTGGCATCCTGAATGGGACCCTGGGACAGAAAAAGTTTTAGGTGAAAACCTAAATAAACTATAGATCTTATTAATAATGTATCACTGTTGGCTCATTAATTATAACAAATTTTACATTCTTTTCCATAATGCAGTTGCATTTATTTTAATACAAAACATTTTAAATTGCTGCTATAATGTAAAATGAGCTCCACAGGAATTTATGCCACATTTATTCTGTAACTTTGTGTATTCCTGGAAACATAGCCATTTATCACAATCGTGCTTTTTAAAAATTCTATCATTGTAGCAAAATAATGGCCTATTTTTTGCTCATGATAAAGAGCAAGAAAGCACAGTGTCCTTTTGAATGCACTGCAGGTAAGATATGAACATGCTATCATTTTTATGCATTAATTTGGACAAGTGTCACACACATTTAATATTAAAGGAAAAATTTCCCTGGAATGTAGTGCAGTAAAATTTATGATCTCTTTAATGATACTATCACAATTTATATCGCTGAGTAGATCATGAATTCTCAACAATTGCTAAAACTTAGACGTATCTGTTGATCCTGTTCCAGGGAATCAACTCTCTGTCTGCATTTCAGCCATATCTTAATTATTATAGTTCTTCAAATATGCCTCACTCATTCATGTTTCTCCTATAACTTCATCTCCTCCTTCCTTTGCTGGCAAAGTAGACTCATATTCCTGACCAAGTCCTTTCTTGCCCCTCTGTATATCCATCCCTCTTGATCAACATCCTAGCCTACCCAGCTGTAGTCTTTCCGTTTTCCTTGTCAAACTGTAAGCTTTATGGAGATGGAACTACATCTGCTTTGTTACACTGTGTTTTCATCACCTAGGACAGCACTTGTCACTTAACAAATATTGTAAATGAAGGATCACTCAAGTGCAACTTGAATCATGATAATACCAAAAATTGTTGTTGTATTGCTATAATACAATGAAAATTTACAATTCTGTCTTGGACATCATCTTTTTTCCTTTTAGTTGCAGTTCTAAAATGAAAGGAGGGCTGTGTAACAGAACACCATCAGAGATTCTATACCTATGTTGACACATAGAAATGAGAGCTTCTATGTTCTCCATAGCACATACAAGGAACTTTACAAAAATACATTAAAAAGCTGAATCCTAAACAGCAAGTAATTAAGTAGATTTGGCTATAATTTACAAGCTACATTTATTTTGGGATGTTCAAAATGAAACAATTAGTCTCTGACTTTTTTTCTTGTTCAGCATGTCTCTGTTATCCAGTTATAGTGCATGATATTAAGTAGAATTTTACCTATGCATATAGCATTGTTTCTTTCTGGCCTACTAAAAATTGTCCTTATTGTTTTGTTCTTCCTTCTGGTGATAAGATAGTGAAGCTTCAGCGCTAGAATTCTTCATCATTCCAAACTATTTATCGAGTATCTACCACGTGCTAGGAAATGGCTGTTGCTTAGGAATTTAGTGATAGCCCACTCCTTTTCATATTATTTTATTTATACCATGGCTCCTATGTAATGCTGATATAATTGTTTTGCCATGTGAGTATGATGAAGTTGACTTTAAGCCTAACAGTAGACAGAAGCACTATCTCAGGACTACTTCGTAGCTATAGGATATGGTCTGCAGCATAAATCTTTGCCAGAGTCACAGAAGGACTAAACTCATACTACAGTTAACCCTTCAACAACCAAGGTTTGAACTTAACCAGTCCACTTACACATAGAATTTTTTCCATAAACATAGTGGAAATTTTTTATGAGATATAACAATTTGAAAAATTCTGAAACCATATACACCAGAAATTTGAAAAAAAATATGAAAAAGGTAGGTCATGAATGCACTCTTAGTCAAGAGAAATGTAAACAAATATAAAGATGCAGTATTATATCATAATTACATAAAATTAAATGCTACTGTAATAGTTTCATAGCCACCATCTATTCCTCAGGCAGTGAACTCAAGTGTTGTCAGTATCTGCTTAATAAGGCCGTGACCCTAATCATGTGTCATGCTTAAGCAGTTCATCTCTTCACTAAGCTATAACTATTTCCCAGAACAAAGCTCAAAGTTATTTATAGGAATACAAAATATTCAGCATTCATCAAGGGAAAACCTACAGTGCCTGACATCTAACTAAAGGGTGCTATGCAGATAAAAAATGAAACAAAACAGAAAAAGAGGACCCATACTGAGGGGAAAAGTGAATTAATCAAAATCAAACTAAACTGACACAAATGTTAGGATGAACAGAAAAGAATCAGGCACAGTTATTATAACTTTATTCCAAATATTTAAAAAGTAACGGCATGGAAGATATAAAAAGACCCAAACTGGCTCAGCACCTATGGCCCAAGCAGCTAAGGCACCAGCCACATACACCTGAGCTGGAGAGTTTGAATCCAGACTGGGCCCGCCAAACAACAATGACAGCTGCAACCAAAAAATACCCAGGCGTTGTGGTGGCTGCAACCAAAAAATAGCCAGGCATTGTGGTGGGTGCCTGTAGTCCCAGCTACTTGGGAGGCAGACGCAAGAGAACCACTTGAGCCCAGGAGTTAGAGGTTGCTGTGAGCTGTGATACCACAGCACTCTACTCATGGCGACAGCTTTAGGCTCTGTCTCAAAAAAAAAAAACCCAAACTGAAATTCTAGAGGTGAAAACTACACTGTCTACGATGGAAACCCCCTGAGATGAATTAACAGGGGATTCGATATTGAAAGAATTAATAAACATAAATACATAGCAATGAAAACTATCCAAAATGAAATATGGAAAGTAAAAGCAATAAAAATAAGATCAATAAAAAATGAGAATCAGAGAGCTATGAGAGAACTTCAAATTGTCTCATATACTCAAATGGTATACATAATATACATGAAATTGGTGTCTCCAGTGGGTAGAAAGGAAAAAGCATAACAAAATGTATTTGAAGAGAAATTTCTCAATTTGATGAAAACCATAAATTTACACATTCAATCTGCTCAAGAAACATGAAGAAAATGATACCTAGGCACATCTAATCAAACTTCACAAAGCCTGTGATATTATACTTGATCCTAGCCAAAAGACTGAGAAGGAAAACATAGCTTATGCTAAAATCTTTATACTTGGCAAGGAAGATAAAAACCAAAAGTTATGGATGACAGTAGATTTCTCTAAGAAAATTCAAGTAAGAATGAAAAGGAGCAAGAGCTTTAAAATAGTCAAAGAAAAAAATGTCTATATATTGTCTGAGAATTCTAGACCAAGTTAAAATGCAATTCAAAACCAAAGTCAAAAAGCTAATTTAACACATACAAAACAAAATATATACTGTTTGTGTGTGTACATTTATCACACACATAAACACACATACATATTTGTTCACCAGCAGACTTGCAAGAAGGAAAATTTTTAACAAAATTGTTCAGGTTGGAAATAAGAACTCATAATAAAAGTACTAAAAGCAGTAGAAATAGCAATTGCATGAGAAAACATATATTTTCCTGTTTCTTAAAACTGTAGGAACTGGGGCGGCTCCTGTGGCTCAGCGAGCAGGGCGCCGGCCCCATATACCGAAGGTGGCGGGTTCAAGCCCAGCCTCGGCCGAACTGCAAAACAAAAAAATAGCCAGGCGCTGTGGCGGGCGCCTGTAGTCCCAGCTACTAGGGAGGCTGAGGCAAGAGAATCGCTTAAGCCCAAGAGCTGGAG
>CAUYON010096546.1:0-15762 GCA_963573935.1 Arctocebus calabarensis
CTGTAGTCCCAGCTACTTGGGAGGCAGAGGCAAGAGACTCGCTTGAGCCCAGGAATTGGAGGTTGCTGTGAGCTGTGATGCCACAGCACTCTATCCAGGGTGACAGCTTGAGGCTCTGTCTCAAAAAAAAGAAAAAAAAAATAGCTATTATATGATTCTACTGTATGAGGAACCTAGAATAGGCAAATTCGTAGAGACAGAAAGTAGAAAGGTGGTTCCCAAGGGCTAGAAGGGGGTGGTAATAAAGAGTTATTGTCTGGCGTGTTGAAAAGGATCCAGAGGCGAGGCACGGTGGGTCATGCCTGTGATCCCAGCGCTCTGGGAGGCCGAGGCAGGTGGATTACCTGAGCTCACAGTTTCTACACCAGCCTGAGTAAGAGCGAGACCCTGCCTTTAAAAACAGCCAAGTGTTGTTGTGGCAGGAGCCTGTAGGCAAGAGAATCATCTGAGTGGAAGGTGACAAAGTGAGACTCCAACTCAAAAAAAAAAAAAAAAAAAAAAAAAACAAGAAAAAGAAAAGGTTCTGGAAAGATAGTAGTGATGGGTCCATGACATTGCTGGATCACACATTTCTAGTTAAAATGGTAAATTTTATGTTTTATATATTGTACCACAATAAAAACAGAAGTGATATTAACATTGTCACAGATTGCATTTTCCAAAAATGGTCACATCATTTCTAGTCCCACCTGGACTTCCAGAGCCTTGGCACACCTGTATTAAGAGGCAGAGTCATCTTCCCCTCCTAGAGACACTGGCCAGGGCTCTGTCACTGACTCAGTGAACAAAATATGGTAAAAATGATACTGTGTGACTTCTGAGGCCAGGCCACAAAGGGAGATCGGGTTTCTGTCTGGCTCTCCTCCAATCACTGCCCTCAGGCCTCACACACCACGCTGGGAGGAAGCCAAGCGGCCGTGTGGAGAGGCTGTAGGTGTTCTGGCCCTGGCCCCAGCTGGGGGCCCAGCCAACAGCCAGCGTCAACCGCCCACTCCAGCCTCCAGTGCAGGACCTGCCTCCACTCCTCTAACTGCAGATTCAGGAGCAGAACAAATGTTACCCAAGCCACCAAGTTTTCAGGTAATTTGTCTCACGTTCATGATGACCAAAACACACACCTCGTAAGGAGGCGAGGCAGGTCCTGCACCCAGGCCCACAGGACTGTGGAGCTGGCGCTCACACAACCAGACCACCGCTTCTGAGACAACACATAAATCTACACCTTTCGTGCTGACCAGCCCTGAATAATTCCACCTGACTGTCCCGATGGAACTTTCAGGGATCTAAAACCAAGCGTATCGTCTGTTCTGCAAAACCAGCTCTCCCTGTGTGGTGACCTCACATGTGTCCACTTAGGCAGAGACTTGGACTGCGGCTACCTGGCCTTGGCAAAACCCCTTGCGATCTTCCCGGACGTGGGGTTGAGAGCTCTGTAAGGAGCCGCTACAAGACCATCGTCCCCTCTCACTTTCTTATCTCTCCTGGGAAGTTGTCATAAGTTGATTTCTTACCTCTGGGGTTGGGCGAGGTGGGGGACTTTCTGCCCCCTCGGAATATAGCTTCCAAGATTAGCTCTGTGGTCACAGCATCATCAGCCCTTGTGTTGGTGCTATCCGCTTTTGGTATATGAGACAAAAATCACAGGAGGCTGGCACTTTTGGGTTTTTTTTTGCTATCTATACAAGTAACAAACAATCTAAACTTAAAAATGGCTCTTTGTAACTGAACTGGTTGACTCAGCCAAGACTTGGCTCTGGCCTTGCCCGTGTGAGCTTGATGCCCTGTGCCCCCGTTTCTATCCTCTACACAGACTCCAAGGCCAAGATATTGACAGACCCCTTAACCTTTTCCTCTAGGTATCCTGCATCTTGACCTGTCCATTCCTCCTCAGTGAATATTCTCATTTCTGCTTCTCTTTCTCTCTTTCAAATAGCTGTCCTGCAACACAGACTATCTCAAATTAAAAAAGAAAGAAAATGTGCATTTATTTTTGGCATTGTCTGTTTTTTAAAAAAAGCAGGTAAGGGCGGTGCCTGTGGCACAATAGGTAGGGCACCAGCCCCATATAACGAGGGTGGCGGGTTTGAACCTGGCCCAGGCCAAACTGCAACAAAAAAATAGCTGAGCGTGTGGCAGGCGCCTGTAGTCCCAGCTACTTGGGAGGCTGAGGCAAGAGAATCACCTAAGCCCAGGAGTTGGAGGTTACTGTGAGCTATGACGCCATAGCACTCTACTAAGGGTGATAAAGTGAGACTCTGACTCTAAAAAAAAGAAAAAAATTTAAAAAGCAGGTAAGTAATCAAATGAATTTTTATTACAAATTGTTTTGCTAAGACAAACTTCTAGGTAAAGATGACAAAATAAAGACCATAGAATTTTCTTCCTCTAATATATAATGAAACAAATAAAAAAAAGTTACATGCCGGTTTGGTGCCTATGGCTCAATGGGCTAGGGTGCCAGCCACGTACACTTGAGCAGGCAGGTTTGAATCCAGCCCGGGCCTGCCAAACAACAATGTTGGCTGCAACCAAAAAAAAAAAAAAAAAAAAATGGCCAGGCGTTGTGGTGGGCACCTGTAGTCCCAGATACTTGGGAGGCGGAGGCAGGAGACTCACTTGAGCCCAGGAATTGGAGGTTGCTGTGAGCTGTGATGCCACAGCACTCTATCCAGGGTGACAGCTTGAGGCTCCGTCTCAAAAAAAAAAAAAAAAAAAAAGAATTAAGAAAAAAAGTTACATGCTGCCATGTTAGGTGCAACCCAGATCATAGCTGATAAGCCACAAAATTCAAATTGTGGTTTGAAATATGGTTTTATGAAAATTCAAATGGAAGGAAACACAATAATTTTGCAAGTCATATTATGACACGACTCACTAAAATCATCATATAAGCAGCCCTTTGGTGAGCCATGGTAGTTATTAGTTGCCAACTATCATTTGAAAATTACATTTCATATGAAGTCTAAATTTTCTAGAAAAATCAGGTGTTCACAACAGCCTGCTTTCTTGCAATCACATGCTATCTAGTTTACTAGTCTCTGTATCTTTATCCCCAGCCTACCTCTCATAAGCATTTGGGGTTGCAACCCCTACGTGGGCATTAATTCCTGCTTTATAAAGGAAATTGAGATTCATGCAGAATGGATAACTTGCCCAGTGTTAACACAGTAGTGGAGGCTGTTTTTCTAATCTAGATATGTCAAATCAATTCTCTACTCTTCCACATTCTACTGACTGAAGATAAGGTGAATTCCAGTTACTGTTCTCCTCTACCAGAAGCTGTCCCTAAGCATGGGAATGTATCTTTCTCCATCGTATTTGTACGCTTTGTGACCTTTTGTGACCTGAGGTTACCTGCAATATAAAGTTCATATTCTTCTTTCTATCGAAAAGTATCTGGCTGCAACTTGCTACATAGTATGTTTGCCTTGCTATAGCCCAAGGACACTTTTCTGGGAAATAAACTCAAAGCTGCTTATTTTATCTCATTGCTGTGCCGAAAAAATAACACAGTATCATACTTTCAAGCTCTGTGCTTTCAATTTTATTAAAAAACAAGCGAACACCTTCAACATATCAAATGCTTTAATTCACATCTCTATCCATAGGTACTGACCACACACAAAACCACCACAATAAGAGCAAAGAACACAGGGTGATGACAAGGGAGGGACACAGTCCTGTGGTCAGGGAGGGGAAGAAAGTGCAAGGGGCCAGCGGGCTGCCCAGGTGAAGTCAACACACACGTCCTCACCACCATGGGTTAAGGGGTCCAGTGCCGTCAGTTCACCTGGAAGAGTAACTGAGGCCAGGACTCAGGGTAGGCTCTGTACATTATACACAGAAATACAAATCAGAGTGCCAATTCATGTTCAGAACAAATGCCTCTGTGAGCCGCCACCAGTCAGCTGCACCAAGCGCCCTGCCACAGGGTTTTTCTTAGTCAGTCAGATGTATTTATGTAGCAGGATGCCCTCTTGCCTGGAAATTGTTAGATGAACAAGGAAAACTGCCCAGCTTCCTAGCTTTCAAGTCGTGTCAGTCACCCAAAAGTATCATGCCAAGGACATTTCCTAGATTACAGTTTTTCTCCTTTTTAAAGGCTTCTGTGTTGATGCCTTTCTTTAATGGTGAGATAGCCACGACACCCTTATGGAGACTGAGAAGTATTCTTGGTCTACCATCGGCCGTACACTTGCACTGTAAGTTGACTGCCCAAGGGGACTGTAACAAACGGGTCAACACACAGAGGTGGGCAACATAAGGAACTAGGCCTCCTGTACTGATATGTACATGTGGGGCATGACCAATCAATGAAAATTAGGTCACCTTAAGGAGGTGATCAGCTGTGGAGGTTTTACTGTATTTACAGTTTCAAGGTGGCTTAGTTTCTGCAGACATTCTTGCAGATGGCTAAATGTGATCTTTCGAATTTTATAAACATCTGGATTACAGTGTGACATTTTTCTCATCTTTCCCTGAAATTGTGGAATGTACCTTTTTGGCACCTGCAAGCCCCATGCACTGACTACACCATCAGGACCAGGGGGTATATATATATGTGTGTGTGTATATTTACATCTCTAAAATTAAATATAGTTTATCTGTATACCAAATTAGAAACACAAGTTCAGTGTTTTACTCTTCAATAAAAATGCCCTTAACAACTGTGAAACTGCCAAGTGGCCACATTCAAAGCAGCAACTAAAACCTCCAAAATATTCTTTCCACACACACACACACACACAAGAGGTTTCTCGATATGTAAAAATCAGTAGAAACTTAACCAGGTGATAGTCCATTATAGCAGTGGCTTCTGAACCCTTTAAAAAAAAAAAAAGTAGAATCATTTTTAACTAGTGGAAGTATTCTATCTATCAAGATCTTAAGCAGCACCCAGTCCACAGAAGTGGGGCTGTGCCGACTGCACCGGGAAGGAGCCTCTCTGCTCACTGCTCCCAGGGCCACTACACTAGCTCCTAAAGCAAGACAATTCCTTGCTAAGACCTCATGGATCATGGTCCAAAAACTATGATTCCACATACAAATCATACTAATTTTTACATAATAGAATTCAGACAAATATATCAATTTAGATAGGATATGAACAAGTTTTTCCATCTTAATTTAGAATAATTATTTTGAGGGAGAAGAGTACAGTTACTGGAGTGAAGGAAAAATAATTTTAAGAACATGCAATTAATTTTTCTGCATAGTATCCATCAGGTAAAAGCCCTGGGGGAACACATGAGGTATAGACTGGCCGCTTTCAAATTTCAGTATGCGTAAGAATCATCTGAGGTGCTTGTTAATAAAAAACAGATTTTTATGTCCTACCTTCAGAGACATTGATTTATTAAGTCAAGGGCTGGGTGAGGGAATTGATATTATCAATAACTTGCCCAAGTAGTTCTTACGCCCCAGATACTTTGAGAAATGAGAGTCAGGCCTTAATGTGAAAATTTGTGAAAAGACAGAAATACTCTTTAAAAGTGAAACCAAAACCACCTTATCTGTCTCATTGCTGAGAATGTACCTTCATTCTTATTAGTATTAATAACAATATTTTTGATTTTTAAATTTCTAGATTTTTTTCTAGATCTACTTACATTCCACTGTTCTAAATTGGGTACAATTAAAACATTTTTTTTGAATGTAAGTGCTGGTTCTTGCTTCAATATTACCATGTTGAAGGAAAATCACACAAAATTATCACCCATTCTATTGACCTTTTTGGCCAAATAAATTACGTTTCCAGTACCACATTAATCTTTAAATTAATATAAACCTTTAAAGTTCTCAAGTTAGTGCAATTTTAAAATTCAATAATATACACGAAATACAATTTTACTTTATGTTACAAATGCAAATTATTTTTCCTTTGACATGCTGGTAGTATTCATTTTTACAGCGCAAAAAAGACTTCACAATTTTCGAGTCACAGTATATTTTATAGCTCTAAGAAGGCAAATGTACTCAAAAAAGCAAATACTGCACATTTTGGACACACGTTAAAAAAATAAAAATAAATAATTTTGACTATAAAATTTTTATAAACATTAGCTACAGTAGGGGTTCACTGGCTAATTGTTGCAGAAAACCTAAAACATGTATAAATCATGTAATCTTACTATTAGACAGCTTGCATCTTAAAAGACAGGTCAGTTTGTTTTCTATTAAACATTAACAAAGTACTGAAAATTATCTCCACTGGCCTAAAGGATCTACAAAAGCTGCCAGGTATTCAGTATTTAAGCCACTAAGTTTACAAGGAGTTAGGAATGTATTAGGACAGTAAAAGATGAGAGAAACCTGAAAACAGATATGGAGATAGGATTTACTCCATGTATTTCCTCCTGAGAATGTAGAAGTTCCTTTTTAAATATCAAGATGATTTTAAATGGTACAGGAAAATCTTATGGCAAATCTATTGTGTAAAGTATAGAATTCCTGGTAACTTAACAATTACCCTAATATATAACTCACAAACATGAAGTCTTATAAACTGTATTTATTTTAAAAAGGCACATGCCTATATTTTTATTTGCAATGCTGGGTAAATGTGCCTAAAAAAGTGAATTTTGCTAAAACCAGACAGTATCTTTTATGATATGGTATTCTGAAATAGCTTAAAAATTAAGTCTGAATGAGTGAATAAGGGAGCAGGAAACACGTAGGGTCAGTAACGACAAAACCTCGCTGGATTATGATCTTTGAAAGATCAATCTGTTTAAATACATGAGGGCATTGTACATAGTCTGTTATAATTACAATGTCATTTTTTTTCAATGTAATATCGTGGTTAGTTTTAGTAATTTAAAAAACTATGCATTTATTTTGGTTATTTTAATTCCTATAGCTTATGTTAACTATTTGTTTTGCTTCTACTACAATTTTGATCATGAATTAAAGGATAAAGTTAATTATACTGAGAACCCGCTCAATCCAGAAAAGAAAATCTGTAAAACTCTCCTATCACTGCCATGGGTATTGTGAAATGTATATAAATAACCTAAAAACAGACCTGCTCACAGACTCTTTCAACACTAGAATTTCAGACCACCCATGGAGATCTGGAAGAGGTTAATTTAGCAAAACAAAAGTATTTTATATAATGTACTGGTTACTGTATACATTACTAAGTTGCTCCTTTGAAACAGAGCCTGGGCCTGAGATGATGAATTTAAGTTATGGCAACTTGAGGATGACAGATTCACAACAGACCCGTAAATGGAGCTAATGGTGTTTCTGGGGATACCTTTTAAGCTTTCAGAGATAATGTCAAAAAGACCACCAGGCCTACTTGTGGGCCATGTGTCAGATAAACCCGAGGCTGGGTGCCCACTGGGTCTACCTAACTGCCAGACGTTAGGGGTGGCCTGTCAACAGCGGCAGCAGAGCACCCTCTAATGGGTAACTGTGAAACTAGCCTGTCAAAGAGTTTTTGGTAACTGAGGGACATATAAAACAATGAAACAAGGCTTTCAGCTATCCAAAAGTAGTTTCTCAGTGCTTTTCCCACCCCCCTCCTTTTTTTTTTAAACACTGGGGAGTACTTCTAGGGAATAAGAATACATGGATAATATAACTGAATTTAATTAGGATTTAAATTAGTCAATAGGCTAAATTTCTGATTGTGACTAGCAAAATTTATGTGATCAATTTAACTTATTAAATAAAGCTATATAATGTAAACACTAAACACAGGTATCATACCACAAGGTAAATAATAAATAAGCTAAAAATATATATCTCTTTCATTTTCAAATAAATATGATATAAACATTTAGCAGAGGTTTCTATCCACTCACCTCCCCTATGGGAAATTCTGTTAAGTACTTTGGATATAAAAGACTACTATATTTTAAAACACTACAAGACTATTTAATTTTTAAAATTTATCAGACTTGGTTTTTTTTTTTTTTTTTGCTTTATTTTGCTGGGGCTGGGTTTGAACCCGCCACCTCCGGCATATGGGGCTGGCGTCCTACTCCTTTGAGCCACAAGAGTCGCCCTTGATTTTTTTTTTTTTTTTTTTTTTTGAGCAACTAATCTGACTGATAAAGTTTCCTTTAAGTATTTTTTTTTTTTTTAATTGTTAGCTTGGCACAGGGGCTCATGCCTATAATCATAGTACTCTGGGGGGCCCAGGTTTGTAGACTGCTTGAGCTCAGGAGTTCAACCAGACTGCGTAAGAGTGAGACCCTTCTCTACAGGCATTGTGGTGGGCGCCTATAATTGGAGCTACATGGGAGGCTGAGGTAAGAGGATCACTTGAGCCCAAGAGTTTGAGGCTGCTGTGAGCTATGATGCCATAGCACTCAGGACAACAGAGTAAGACTGTCTCAAAAAAAAAAAAAAAAAAAAAAAAAAACCAGAAAATATTGTTGACATTGTCTTTTAATCAAAAGAGAAGTTGATAAACTATCTAACTTGGAACTTGTAACTTTTAATTCAAAGTGGTCTGAATCTTATTTTTTACTAATTAATTTATCTGGTTTTCTTTTGCTATGCTAGGGTTATAAAACGGATCCTCAATTTCAGCTCAACATGGTCGTGAACAGGGTTCATCAAACAACATTAAGCGGTCTGAACATGTTCCTAAGATAAAAATTTAAGTATTGTCAATACATACATAGACTGGGCTGCAGGAAATCTTGAGGCATGCTGAAGGAGGTACCCAGAATTAACCATGCTGGCTTGACACTAATCATTTCCTTTAGAAAAAAGCAAGTTAATTTGTAAAATCCATGGTGCCACCATGCTAACATCTTGTTGGTAGTATAAGCAATGTGCCCATCAACTGAGTGGTTCAATAAGGAATCAGACAGTGCATCCAAGTACTTTCAGCGTGAGTTCCATTCTGAAAACATGCAGCCACAAAATACATTTCACTTTAGTGTAACTTTTTGTGACTTTTTAAAAGCTAATATATATGATCTTGTATTTTGCAAAAAACAAACAAACAAACAAACAAACAAACCAAAAAACCCCCAAGTATTTGTAAATCACTGGAGGTTGGCTGTTTGGGGATGCTAGTTACATAAAAGCATACCCATTATACTACTAGTGAGTTTAGATTAACAACTGCTAGAGAATCTACTTTCAGACATATCTACTTGTTTGTGAGGATTCTATGCTAAATTTTCATGTCCTTATCCGTTTACTCAGTCTCCTTTATGTCCTCTTGATCCGAAGTACTGGAGATGTCATCATCAGTTTGTTCTCCAGAGAAATATAACATTGATGCGCGTGTCTTGTGAGTTATGGTGACAACACAGGGCCCTTGGGCCCAGGGTTCCCCATCTACCTGCATTGGCATCATCGAACACTTCAAAATCAGCTGATATTAGGAAACAAATAATTAGAAAAAAGTCAGTCCTCTTAAATTTCAGAAAGGTATTCCTTAAAAATATCATCCACAGTCCTTTAAACGTGTCTACATTCAGGGGTGTCCAACTGCGGCCCGTGGTTGGCTATGAAAGCTTATCTGTGATGGTGTATATATCACGAAAATTATGCCTGGACTTTTTTGTGCTCACCAACTTTCACTGGTGTTTGTGTACTTAAAGTATGGCCCAAGATACTCTTTTTTTGGAGTATTTTTTTACTTTTTCAAATTAATATGAGGGTACAATTTTTAGGTTACATTGTTCTTACTTCCAGGGAAAAGTTCCATTAGTAGAAGAGCCCCTACCCAGGGGGTGTGTCATACACCTCACAATGTGCACATCAGGGGAGATCCCGCCTCCTGCCCTCCCTCCTTCTGCCGTATGTCCTCTCCCTTTTCCCCTCCTGCTTTCCTCTATCCCCAAATTGGACTATAATAGTATTTTATTATTGTTCTTATGAGCACGTATTTGTTTTTTTTTTTTAAGAGACAAGAGTTTACTTTGTCGCTCTCAGTAGAGTGCAGTGACATCACAGCTCACAGCAACCTCCAACTCTTGGGCTTTGGTGATTCTCTTGCCTCAGCCTCCTGAGTAGCTGGGACTACAGGCGCCCACCACAACACCCGGGTATTTTTTGTTGCAGTTTGGCTAGGGCTGGGGTTGAACCTGCCATCCTCGGTATATGGGGCTGGAGCCCTACTCCCTGAGCCATAGGCACCACCTTTTTTTTTTTTGAGACAGAATCTCAAGCTGTAGCCCTGGTTGTAGAGTATTATGGCGTCACAGCTCACAGCAACCTCAAACTCTTGGGCTCAAGTGATCCTCTTGCCTCAGATTTTCTATTTTTAATAGAGATGGGGTCTCCTTTTTGCTCCGGCTGGTCTCAAACTTGTGAGCTCAAGCAATCCACCCACCTCAGTCTCCCAGAGTGCTAGGATTTACAGGCGTGAGCCACTGCACCTGGCCAGCATGTAATTGTTTATATATTGATTTCGTATTAGTATAGAGTACACTGGATATTTATTTTTCCATTGCAATACTTTACTAAGAAGAATGTCTTTCAACTCCATTCAGGTAAATGTGAAAAATGTAAAGTTTCCATCTTTTTTTTTTTTTTTTAAGAGACAGAGTCTCACTTTATCGTCGGCAGGTGTCACACCTCACAGCAACCTCCAACTCCTAGGCTTAGACGGTTCTCTTGCCTCAGCCTCCTGAGTAGCTGGGACTACAGGTGCCCGCCACAACGCCCGGCTACTTTTTTTGTTGCAGTTTGGCCAGGGCCAGGTTTGAACCCACCACCCTCGGTATATGGGGCCAGCGTCCTACCCACTGAACCAAAGGCACCACACTAGTCTCCACCTTTTTTAATGGCTGAATAATATTCTATAGTATACATATACCACAGTTTGTTGATCCATTCATGGGTTGATGAACACTTCGGTTGCTTCCATGACTTGGCAAATAATGAACTGAGCTGTAATAAACACTCTAGTTCAGTGGTTCTCAACCTTCCTAATGCCGCAATGTATTTTCATTGTTAAAAAGGGATGCGACCCACAGGTTGAGAACTGCTGCTCTAGTGCAAATGTCTTTGTGGTAAAATGATTTTTGTTCTTCTGGGTAGATGCCTAGTAATGGGACTGAAGGGTCAAATGGAAGGCCAAGACAACTCTTAGATAAGCATGCATAGCCAACTGTTGGTGGTGGATGGATGCCCCTGGAAGCGATTCTTTTTCAGTGAGTATTTGATTTCTTTTTTCTTTTCTTTATTTTTTCTTTTTATTTTTTTTGAGATGGTCTCACTATGTTGCCCTTGGTAGAGTGCTGTGGCGTCACAGCTCACAGCAACCTCAAACTCTTGGGCTTAAACGATTCTCCTGCTTCAACCTCTCAAGTAGCTGGGACTACAGGCGCCCACCACAACGCTATTTTATTGTTGCAGTTGTTTAGCTGGCCTGGGCTGAGTTAGAACCCACCAGCCTCAGTGTATGTGGCTGGCGCTGTAAGCACTGTGCTACAGGCAGCAAGCCGAGTGTTTTATTTCTTTAACTGGATTTTAAGCCATGTCTTCCAGTTCCTCCTCATTCCACCCTAGTCACTAGTGTAGGGTGATGAGCTGCATGGACCATAAACCACTGTTTAAAGCAAGCTGTCGTGTGTACTCTTTCCTCTACATAGCACTGGCTTAGAGGTGGATTGAAACAAATTAGCCTGTTGCACTGATATTTCACCTACCCGCACAGTATGTGCCTGTCCTATTCGAAAAGGATTTGCCAATTTCACTTGAATCTGAGCACAGTGGAAAGACCCATATACTCCAACAACTTCCAGTAAACCATCGTCATGTCTAAAATTAGAGAAAGGAAATACAGAAAATAAGGTGTGATACAATAAAATCAGGTATGTTAGGGCAATTACTTTTCAGCGTTAGGTGAACCATCAACTTTTATTTATTTATTTATTTATTTTTCAGACAGAGCCTCAAACTATCACCCTGGGTCAAGTGCTGTGGCATCATAGCTCACAGCAACCTCCAATTCCTGGGCTCAAGCGAGTCTCCTGCCTCCGCCTCCCAAGTAGCTGGGACTACAGGGCCCCGCCACAATGGCCGGCCATTTTTTGGTTGCACCATCTTTGTTGTTTGGCGGGCCCGGGCTGGATTCGAACCTGCCAGCTCAGGTGTATGTGGCTGGCGCCTCAGCCCGTTGCGCCATAGGCGCTAAGCCAACCATCAACTTTTTAAATATTCGTACTCTTGAGATATACGAAAAAGAAAATTTCAGGGAAAAGTGTTTAAGCCTATAAACAACAGACTGCTTTAAGAAAATAGTGACATACAAAAACAGACGACAAATGTGCATACCTGGCTAGAGGGTAAGTCTCGTCCCCCATCCCTTCCCAAAGTCTGCAGCCACCGCCCCAGTAGCCGATGTTCAGGACTATAATACCTTCCAAATTAGGCAACGCTACCTGCTCACCATCCAGTTCTAGCTTTAAAAACAACACAAACAGTTAGTTACTATAGGGCACAGCATTTCCACAGAGATCCACTTAGAATTCACAGCCATTTTCATGTGAGAGATGCGAGGGACCACATACAGAAGACTGCTTTCTACCTCTCACCCAGCGTTACTGGGCCTTTCCCAGGGCTTGAGTGCAACTATTTCCATCAGGGTCCCCAGTGACATCCATTTTTTAAGTCCCCCAGTCTTTCCAGGCGTTATCTACTATTTTAGTAGCACCTGGCACTGCTGAGCCAGTGTTTTCTTGAACCCTTCTCTCCCTTTGCTTCCAGGGAACCACAGACTCTTCTTCCCAGGACTTTCCCCCACAGTCACTATGGATGGCGCTGCTTCCTGCTGTGTGTTGACGGCAGTCCTCACAGCTGCATGCTAAGCCCCTTTCCCTTCTCATGCTATGGAGTCTAAAGGGCAACCTTAGCCACTTCCATGACTTTAACTGCCACCTCTGTGCTGACAGCTCTATTTTTCTGGTGTAAGAAAGAGAACTGGGCCTGATCTGTAAGTCTGACCTCCTATATAATACACTTTTATGGACTATGGCACCTAAAACTTCTGTGTACAAAACTTGAGTTGAACAAATTCTCTGCAAACTGCTCTTCCGTCCCCAGGAGGAGGAAAGAGCAGCATCTCTACCTCCTACCCCAGTTGGTAAGCCAGAGACTTGGGAGTTATTTTTGACTTCTTTGCTTTATCCTCCACATCTGATTAATCACTGGGCAATAGCTAATGCTACTTTTTTCTCTCTTTCCATTATTTCTGATAGTACCTTATTTCAGAACGCCATTTATTCTCCTCTTATACATTCCTTACAGAGCAAGCACAGTGACACTTGTAAGTGCAAATATATCATTCTCTAATTACAACCTCTCAGTGGTTTGACTCTATGCACATGATGAAATTCAGCTCTAGGCCAGGTGTAATGGCACATGCCTGTAGTCCCAGCTGCTTAGGAGACTAGGGCAGAATCAGTTAGTCTAGGAGTTTGAGGTTGCTATGATAATGCCACTCTACTTTAGCTTGGGCAACAGAGTGAGACAGAAAAATGAAAAAATAGATCCAAGGGCTGGGCTTGGGGCTCAGTCTGTAATCCCAGCACTCTGGCTTAAGCTCACAAGTTCCAGACCAGACTGAGCAAGAGTGAGACCCCATCTCTAAAAAATAGCCAGGAACTGTAGTGGGTGCCTATAGTCCTAGGTACTCGGGAGGCTGAGGAAAGAGGATCACTTGAGTCCGAAGAATTTGAGGTGCTGTGACCTATGACACCATGGCACTCCAGTGGGGGGAAGAAAATGAGACTCTGTCTCAAAAAGAAAAAAAAAATCCAAGCTTCTTACAATCCTTGTGGTTTGGCCTCTGACCATCTCTCCCTGGTCTTGGCTCTTGCCACTTCCTTTCCTGCAAGTTATGCCCCAGCTTCAATGCACTTAGACATGCCATGTTCTGTCCTGCCTCTGGGCCTTTTGCACATGCTATTCTCAGTCTAGAACAATCTTCCTCTCTTTCTTCACTTAGCTAATTTTAATTTATTTTATTATTATTATTATTTTTTTGAGACACAGCCTCAAGCTGTCACCCAGGATAGAGTGCTGTGGCATCACAGCTCACAGCAACCTCCAATTCCTGGGCTCAAGCGAGTCTCCTGCCTCTGCCTCCCAAGTAGCTGGGACTACAGATGCCCGGCACAACGCCCAGCCATTTTTTGGTTGCAGCCGTCATTGTTGTTTGGTGGGCTCAGGCTGGATTAGAACCCGCCAGCTCAGGTGTACGTGGCTGGCGCCTTAGCCTGGTGAGCCACAGGCGCCGAGCCAGATAATTTTAATTTAATTTTCAGAGCCAGCTTGTCACATCTAGAAAAACTTCCTTGTTACTGTTCCTTTCCCTACACGTTCTCTGCAGCCCATGGATTATGTACTGCTCTTATTTATTCCTATAAAACCGCATACTTTTCCTATCACATCACTTCTCATGCTGCATTGCAATGCAGTTTAAACATCTTCCTTTTTCCTACACTGCAAACATAGAGCAAGGAATTTATCATTGTATCTCCAATACCTAGGACAGTTTCTGACATTTTTTTGGGTGGTTTCACAATTAAAAATTTTTTTTTTCTTTTTTCTAGTCCAAAGAGAAAACAAACAATTTCTATAAATGTTAAATATCAGACAACGGACTAAAGTGCTACCTTGTAGCTTCACTTTACCATTATTATTAAAGCCCAGGAAGAAGAAAATATTCCGGACTGGAGTGCAGTGTCTCCTCACAGGCATGATCATAGCGGCTCACTGTAGCCTTGAACTATAGCAATCCTCCTGTCTCAGCCTCCCAAGTAGCTGGTATGTGCCACCATGCCTGGCTGATCTTTTAACTTTTATTTTGTAGAGATAGGGGTCTCACTATGTTGCCCAGGCTTTTATCATACTCCTAGCCTCAAGCAATCTTCCTGCCTCAGCCTCCCAAAGTGTTGGGATTATAGTGTGAGCCACTATGCTCAGCTTATACTAGATAAGTTTTTGTTATCATGTATGAATGGAGGCCATTCAGACTCTGGATTTAGAAAAACTTGGATTCACATCCTGATTACATGTATATCTGGGCACTAACTGTGAATCTGGACAAACTACTTCATTTCAAAGTCTTCTCTTTTATATAACAGGAATATAATAATACCTGCCTTACAGGGTTGTGGTGAGAATTTAAGATGGATAATGTGCATAAAGCACTTAGCAAAGTGCCTGGCACACAAATACTCCATATATGTAAGCAAAATATGTTAACAGAAAATTCTGCATTTCTGTTAAAAAAATCTTTATAACCCAGAGATTATTTAAAACTTTAGAAAAGGTATTAGTAGCTTACCTCAACTTTTTTATTCAAATCTTTACATTCTTGCACTAAACAATCTTTGGTTCCATAGAATAAGTAAACAGCCTATAAAAAATAGATAGAAAATACTATATCAGAACAATCTAACAAACCCTGTAGACATTAAGAAAAATCATACTGTACCCAAACTTTCTGATGTGCATGTTGAATTGGTTTCCCTAGAGAGGACTAGGTATGAAAAGAAGGGAAAGCAGAAGGGATACTTTTGCTATGTGACCTCGGCCCCACCCAATACCTCCATCTTGATAATTTAAAGATTAAAATTAGAACCTTCTGGGGGCAGCAATGAAAATACAGAGAGGGCCAAAAAAAGTATACACTTTTTTTTTTTGAGACAGAGCCTCAAGCTGTCACCCTGGATAGAGTGCTGTGGCATCACAACTCACAGCAACCTCCAATTCCTGGGCTCAAGCAAGTCTCTTGCCTCCGCCTCCCAAGTAGCTAGGACTACAGGCACCCACCAC
>CAUYON010096549.1:0-10121 GCA_963573935.1 Arctocebus calabarensis
TATGGTGGAGGATTATGCTGGTTATTATGGAGGATAGGTTTGAGAATATCCTGGAGAGCTGGTTTAGTTATAGCAAATTTCTTCAGCATGTGGATGTCATTAAAGTATTTAATTTCTCCATTGTAGATGAAATTCAGTTTAGCTGTGTACAGGATCCTGGGTTGAAAGTTATTTTGTTTTAGGAAATTAAAAGTAGATGCCCATTCTCTTCTACCTTGAAAGATTTGATTAGAGAGATTTGCAGTTATTCTAATATTCTTCCCCTTGTAGGTAATAGATTTCTTGCATCTGGTTGCTTTCAGAATTTTCTCCTTCATATTAACTTTTGTGAACTTAATTATGTTGTGCCTCGGGGATGTCTTATTCGGGTTGAGTCATGCTGGGGTTCTGAAACTGTCGGCTATCTGAATTTCAGAATCTCTTGGCATGTCTGGAAAGTTCTCTTTCATAATCTCATAAAAAAGAGACTCTGGGCCTTGTGACACCACTTCTTCATTTTCAGGTATCCCTATGAGGTGAATATTGGTTTTCTTTGAGTTATCCCAGAGCTGTCTCAGAGGATGATCCGTTTTTGCCTTCCATTTCTACCTCGTTGTAGGTTTGGGAGTGTTTGAAAGCTTTGTCTTTCATGTCAGAAATCCTTTCTTCTGCTTGCTCCATTCTGTTACTGAGGGATTCTACTTTGTTTCTCAGATCTTTAAGGGGTGCAACTTCTTGTCTCAATGTGTCAAAATCTTTGGTCATTTGGTCTTTGAATTCCTTGACTGCTTGAGATGATTTTTGAAATGTTCCCAGAATTTCTAATTCCAATTTCTCCTCTATTTTATTGATCTCATTTGTAATTCAAATTCTGAATTTGATTTCTGACATCTCAGCCATCTGTTTATGCATAGGATCATCATTTGTGTCTCCCAAAGTGTTCCTTGAGGGGTTTGATCTACTCTGTTGTTCATGTTTCAAGAGCTTTTCTGCTGATTCTGCCCCATATTTATTTTGCACTGTTTGCTGGGTGAGTAGGTAAGGATAAGTTGTGTTGGGGGTTCTAGGAGTAGTAATTGACCAGTCCTTTGCCTGTAAGTTGGGATTGGTATTTGTACCTTTTTCCCTAGAGTTTTGCCAACCTGTACTTTGCTACTGCCTGCGAAAATGGGGGCCTTCTTGATGTGGTGGGGTTAAGTGGCTCTGTCTTATTTTCATCTGTTCTCTGTCTTAACTCTAGAGAATTGGTTACTCTGTGTTGGAATCTGAGCTGTGGAAAAATGCCAGCAATTAGGTTACCACGCCCCCCCCACAACAATTCCACAACAATTGGAAAAGGAAAATCAAACCTTCGCACTACCACACACCCACTGTACCATGTTGGAAAGTCCTCGGGTGATTGGCCCAATTGAAGAGGTCCCAATCAATTGTCCCAGCCAGTACCAACCTCAAATCAAATAATTGAAAAGTCTCTGGTGACTAGATAGCAGGAGTCTGCTGGCAGGAGTGAGTATAACTCGCTCCAGGGTTCTGTGAGCTCAGGAGGGCCCCCCAGCCAGTAAATTATTCTGGGAAGGTTGATGCCTCCTTCCCCACCTTGCCCCTCTGTCACACCCAGTCTCAGGTAACTCTGCAGGGCTGTGATCCAGTTCCCTCCAATGAGCAGATGCTCTAGAGGTTTGCACCTGCCTAGGTCACAAGGGGCTCTGTGACTCCTCAGCCAGTGCACTAGTTTCTGTTGGTGTTGGCAGGGGGAGTTGAAGCCTGACAACCTGGGTCCTTGATAGGGGCTGGGATGATTCACTCAGTTCCAGCCCCATCCCTGATTGATGTTGCTGATAGAACAGAACAAGTTTGCAGAATTTCTGCCCTGTGGAAGAGACGCTGGGCTGCTAATAGTCCTGACTTAATCTGTGAGCTTTAGCCCTTTGTCTCAGCTGTCATCCCCTGAGGGCCAGGTGTGGCTGAAATTTAGCAAAGCTTTCTCAGCACTGACTCACGGCTCACAGTCCTCTCGGCTAACTTTCCTCTCACCACTCTTGAGCCAGAAAAACAGCACAGATCAGCAACAGCCCATGCCCTGTCCACACCCCTCAAGAAAATGTCCAAGAATCTGGATTCTGTGGGGGACAGACCTCCAAACCTCAGAGTGAGAGTGGAGGGGAGTGCCAGGAGTTCCACCTTGTAGGTATAGAATATATACAGTTTTATACAGTTTTATGCCTGGCAAGAGAGTGCCATGGCACCCTAGTAGGGAAAGGAGGTCCAGTTTTTAGAGGGTCTCTCCCATGGGGTAGAAGGGGTGGACATCTGAACTCTGCTCGCTTGTTTGCATGGAGGTATGGAGTGTGCTGTGAGCCAATCTCATGGGGGGAAGGGACTCCCATCCACTTGGCGATGTGTTGTGTACCTTTTATTTGTATCCTTGGGGGTGCAGGTTGCTCCAATAGGGTTGATGTGCGTTCTTCGACCTTCTCTTTTGGCTCAGTTCTAAACCATTGGTTTTCTTGCTAAATTTCTGTCCTTTAACTCTCCTGGACAGGAGCATCTGCAGAAAGCTGTCTACAGACCACCATCTTGGCTCCTCCCCGAAGTAGCACATTTAAAAGGTCCTGGTGAGATACAGGAGAATTTGTCTTAGAGACATAATTGCACAACATGAAATGACATAACAAACAATTATTTATTGCCACATTGTAAGAGCAAAAGTTGGAAACAACCCAAATGCTCATTAATAGGGGAAAACTAAGCTATGTAGACATCATGGAATATCACACAACTGTTAATAAGAATCCCTGTACTTAATGACATGAAAAAAATCTAGGCTCAGGACTCCAGAATCAGATGTCAGGATCAGTTTCTGAGAGTTTTTTTAATTGAAAAAAAACCTCAAGATTCAGATCAGTGCCAGGGAGCAGATGAGAACCTAGATAGTAGGTTAGTATTCCACTGTATTTTCATAAGACTCTCTAGAAGGATGTACACAAAAAAGGAATAAAATAGTCATTTTTTTAGGGATGAAAGGAAACACATTAAGCAAAACCTGTCAGTGTACATCTTTTTATATTATTTTGATTTTTGAAATATGTGAAAGTGTTGCTCATTTGAAAAAGGTTAAAATGAAGGTTAAATTGTTTAAACCATTTATAGGAATTAGGTAGAGCTGTGGAGGCAGCTCCAAGAGAAAGGTATTTGTTTTTTTAAAGAATTAATATTTTCTTCTTTGGTGATGGAAGTGACTGATCATGTGGTTCCAGTTTGTTTGGCTTCGTGAACTGAAAATATGCTTTTAAGTAAGTGTTCCTAGAATTGTCTTGGGGGTTTCTCTAATGATTTAGCCCTTTGTTGAACTTAACTATCCCCATTGGTAACTGCCCCATGCCCAGGTTTCAAAAAGGCAACAAGTTTAGGCAAAAACAAGCAGAGAACTTAATCCATATGCTGACTATGTAACAAGTGTACCAATTGCTGGCCCCATGTTTCCTGAAGACAGGCCTTTAATATATATGTTTTATTATCACCTATGCCAAGTTTCACACATCATAACAGAATTTTCAAATAGTCATGCACATTCTTAAAAAACCACCATCTCCAGATGGCACAGTGAAATACCGAGACAGAAAGTCCTATCTTGGTTCCAAACTGTATAAATTAAAGGAATATTGATCTTAAAATACTAGTACAGTAAATAATTGAGGCTTTATCCTGCATTGCCGCTGACATTGTTAGAAGTTTTGTCTTCTTAATGGTCTCCCAAGCAAGCATTTAACAGTCAAGCCCATTAGCTTTATAGAGATCAACTTTGTCAACTTATCGACAGATTTCTTTAAGCACAGATCTCCTTGCCTCTGATTACTTGCCTTGGCACAGTGATGACAAAGTGTACCATATTATCTGAACACTCACTTAAAGTAGCTATAAACACCTGCCTTCAAAGTTGAATGCAGATGAAAAGTGGCACAATTTTCTTACTGCTCTTATTTTCTGTTATGCTCACCAGTCTGCAATCAAACATGGAGCATTCAGGGGAGAAATGGCAGGACTTGAGTTCACTCGTATTAGTTGTCTTACCATGATTAACACTGACACTTTGCTGCTGCTGACAATAAGTTGCAAATAATCTTCAACATACAAAAGACTTTCAGAAGATGATACAATGGGAACATGGCATTGGAATAGTTATAGCCCATCCTTGTGAAAATATTGGCATATTTAAGCAGAAATCATTTATTAGTAAAAATAATAGGAGTATGTTGCAGTTTAGCTGGGGCCAGGTTTGAACCTACTACCCTCAGTATATGGGCCCTGTGCACTACTCACTGAGCCACAGGTGCCTCCCACAGGAGTATGTTGATGCATACAAGATGTAGGAATAATTTCACATGATTTAGCATAGACAAAAAATAGTTTTTTCTAGTGATGGAAATTTACTCAGAACGGTCTTTGCAGCAGACTATGTTTGTGTGCCTCAAAATGCACATATTGAAATCCTATCCCCAAAAGTGATGGTATTAGGAGATGGAGCTCTTGAGAGTAATTAGTATCTTAGGGGGGAGCCCCCACAAATGAAATTAGTGCCCTTGTAAGTAGAACCCCAGATAGTTCTCTGGTTCTCTGTCTGCCATGTATGTATACAGTAAGTCTGCAGTGTGCAACCTGAAAGGGAGCCCTTCCTAGAACCTGACCCTGCTGCTACCTTGATCTCAAACTTCCAGCCTCCAGAATGGTGAGAGATAAGTTTTAGTTGCTTATAAGCTTCCCAGTCTGTGGCATTTTGTTACAGCAGGCCAAAATGACTCAGACAATCTTTTTTTTCTCATGAAGAGCATAAAGTGGAAATAAGTAGAACCAAACAGAACACTCAGGAGGATGTGTGACACATAGCAACTTAGTAAGTGTTCACTGAATTGAAATCAGCATTGGGTTGAGTCTGCTGCTCATCACATTGTGATCTTGAATATTCTACATCTCCATCACACAGCTTTCTCATCTAGCATAAAGCTATATGTCTCTTTGAATAATATATTACAATGTATATAAACATTTGAATTGTTTAAAAGAAACACACTATCACAACATTTTACACTCACTTAGAAATTACAGTCCTATTTTGAGATGTCAGAGACCATGTTGGAACAAGCCCAGTACTCAAGCTATTTGCTTAAATTTCCATACTTATGTGGACAAAACGTTAACATAATTGATAGGATTTCAACATTTGGTGTTATGTAGATAGAACTAAAAACAAGCTGAATTCTGTAATTTTCTGTTTATCCCCCAACAATCTCAAGCTCCAAGCAGCAAAGGGGTTCCACATTTCTATTCAGCCCACCAACAGCTTAACAGAGGTTGAGTCAGAGCAAGGGTGTCTGCTGGGACCTAGTTGTACCTGGGATATGTCTCTGTATCCCAGACACACCAAACTGAGTCTTTCCTTATTATTCAATTCCTCCTCATGTCTTAGCCTTGATTTTCTCAGACTTTTCCAGGTTCTATTCACTGCAGTAATCAATGCCTACTCTGAGCCCTACTTTTCTGAAATGGGGTCCTAATTCCCTACCAAGTTCTTACTAGCATCTTCCTAACAAAATGTAGGCCCAATTTTTTCTACCTATATTTCCCTACTCTCCATCCAGTCATGCCCAGACACTGGCTAGAGACCTGACTTGGCCTGGGCTAACCTTTAGAGAGTTATAATGTCCCCACTGACCTTACTATTCATTAATTGAACCATTATTCATCCCAAAAGTCACTTTTGAGTTGTTGGTCTTGAGTCCTATTTCACTAGTAATGTTGAAACAATTAGAAAAGAACTTCCAGACTCCTACCAGCATCTATACCCACATACTCTTCCTTCTTGTTTTCTGCTAGAGATGAACTATCCCTGCACCCATCTACACCAGGCCATGTATGTGACCACTGGATCCATCCCTTCTTTCCCATGCCAGGGCATCATGCTAACAATTCTTTCTGTCTCTACTGCATCAACACACACTTTGCCTACATTTACCACACAGGTGCATAGTGAAACTTCTGGGTGTCCTAAAATTTAATTAAATTCCAATACTGTGTGGAGATGGCATCAGATCTGCAGGTTTAATCTTACAATACTGCCCTCCACGTCAGACAACGATCACCTGCTGTAGGTTCCCCAGATGGAGTACAACTTCTATCCAACTTGGCTACAAATCACAGGTTCCCAGATACTCCTTCTCAGGTTCAGTCGTTTGCTAGAGTGGCTCACAGAATTCAGGGAAACAGTTTACTTACCCGATTAGCAGTTCTTTACAAAGGATGTAACTCAGAAATAGTCCAAAGGAAAAGAGGCATAGGACAAAGTATAAGGGACGAGATGCAAAGCGTCCATAACATTTCAGATACACCACCCTCCCTTCCAAGGACTCCTATGTGCCCAGCAGTCCAGAAGGTCTCTACACCCCTTAAGAATTTTAAGGGAGGCTTCATCACATGGGCATGACTGATTATTAACTCAGTCTCCAGCTCATCCTTCCTTTCTGAAGGATGTGAGCATGGCTGAAAAATTCTATTCTTCTAATCATGGCCTGGTCTTTCTGGTGAAAAGCCCAGAAGAGTCACCTCATTAGAAAAAAAGATACTTCCAACATCCAGGAAATTTCAAGAGATTAGGAGTTCTGTGTCAGCACCAGAGATGAAGACCAAAATATGTATTTCTTACTATGAATCTCAATATCTCAATCAGTCTCCAGTAGCCCTCCTCTCAATCCTCTTTCAGCCCATCCCAGTGTGTCCTATTATGCTCAACTTCATCAAACCTATTCTTTTTTTTTTCTTTTCTTTCTTTCTTTCTTTTTTCTTTTCCTTTTTTTTTTTTTTTTTTTTTGAGATAAGGTCTCACTCTGTTCTTAGGCTAGAGTGCAGTGGCATCATCATAATTCACCATGACCTCAAACTCCTTGTGTAGCTGGAACTACACCATGACCTCAAATTCCTTGTAGCTGGAACTACAGGTGCAGGCTGTCATGCCTGGCTAATTTTTCTATTTGTAATAGAAATCGGCTCTCAACATGTTTCCCAGGCTGGTCTCAAACTCCTGGGCTCAGTGATCCTCCTCCCTTGGCCTCCCTTGGAACAAAGCATACTAGGATTACAATTGAAAAGAAAAAAAATCAAATAGATAAAAAGTTTAGAGATAGTAAATTATCTAATTTTTAATAGTTTCAATCCTTTTTATGTGGTTTAAGAAAATATCTTGCATAGGTTTTATTTAAATTTCAGATTGATACTAAATTTTGGTTACATAGTTTGCTTCTGTAAGGTTATTGTCAGCATTATAGGTGTGTCCTTTACCCAGAAAGTGTACAATGTACCCATAAGATATACCTATAGTGTAGGAATTTACTCATTCCCCTTTCCACCTCCTCCCTAGTTGAATTCATTGAGTTTTGCCTCTACATGAGCATATAGGGGTTGATCAATTAGTTCCAATTTAGTATGGAATAAATTTTCTATTCTTGCAATACTGCACTTAGCAGAATGGCCTCCAATTCCATCCAGGTTATGACAAAAGATACTAGATCTCCATCTTGTTTAATGACTGAATAATATTCCCTGATGTACATACACCACAGTTTACTAATCTATTCATGTGTTGAAAGGCACTTGGGTTATTTCCACATCTTTGTGATTATGAATTATGTTATGATAAACATTTGAGTGCAAGTGTCTTTATGATAAAATGTCTTTTTTTTTTCCTTCAAGTAAATACCTAGCAGTGGAATTGCAGAATCAAATGGAAGTTCTACTTTTAGTTCTTTGAGGAATTTCCATACTACTTTCCATAAAGGTTGCAATTCCACCTATAATGTAAAACTATCCCTTTCTCTCCGCAGCCAAGCCACCATCTGCAGCTTTGGGACTGTATGATGTTACCCATTCTCACTGGTGTTAGATGATATTTTAATGTGTTTTTTATTTGCATTTTCCTAATAATTAGAGATGATGAGCATTTTTTCATTTGTTTGTTGGTCATTAGCCTATCTTCATAAGAAAAGTTTCTGTTCGTTTTCTCTTTCTCAATGTTCAATGTGGTTCTTTGATATTTTCTTGCTGATTTCCTTGAGTTCTTTGTAGATTCTGGTTATCAACCATTTGCAGATGCATGCCAATATTTTATCCCATTCTGTAGATGGTCTATTTGCTTTATTGGGTGTGTCTTTGACTCTGCAGAAACTTTTTAACCTGATCAGGTCTCATTGTTTAATTTTTGTTATTGCTACAATTGCCATTGAGTTCTTCTTCATAAATTCTTTCTTTACACTTATATATTTAAGAGTTTTTCCCACACCTTTTTTTCTAGGATTTTTGTAGTTTCATGCCTTCAGTTTAAATACCTTATCCATTATAAGCTAAGTTTTGTAAGTGGTGAGAGATGTGGGTTCCATTTCAAACTTTTACGTGTGGCTATCCTGTTATTGGATAGGTATTCTTTTCCTCAGTGTATTCATTGTTTGCTTTGTAAAAGATCAGATGACAATATGAGGATGGTTTCATCTCTGGTCTGTTCCCTAGGTCTATGTCTCTATTTCTATGCCAATACTATGCTGTTTTGGTTATGACAGCCTTGTAGTATAAGCTGAAGTCTTACAAAATGGTGCCTCCAGATTTGTTCTTATTTCCCAGAATTGCATTTGCTAGTTGGAGTCTTTTCTAGTTGTATATGAAGCGTAGAACTATTTTTTTGAGGATCTGAAAAATATGACATTGAAATTTTAATGGAGATTGCATTAAATCTGTAAGTCACTTTGGGTAGTTAGACATTTTAACAATGTTATTCTGCCAGTCCATGAACATGATGTTTTTCCATTTGTTAACAATCTCTACAATTTCTTTTCTCAATGTTTTATAGTTCTTTTTACAAAACGTTGGTTCTTTGAAAAGATATAAAAAATGGATAAGCCTTTCACCAGATTAACCAGAAACGAAAAGGTAAGGTCTCTAATAAGCTTAATCTAAAACGAAAAAGGGTAAGTAATAGATTCCACAGAAACACAAAGCATCATCACTGAATACTATAAAAACCTCTATGCCCAGAAATTTAAATACATGGAGAAAATGGACAAATTCCTGAACCACACTATCTCCCTAGACTCAGCCATAAAGAAATAGAATTCCTGAACCAACCAACATCAAGTATAAAAATTGAAGCAAAAATGAAAAAAAATCTTCCAACAAAAGAAGTCCCAGAGCAGATGGTTCCAGACCAGAATTCTACCAAACCTTCAAGAAGAGCTTGTACCTATATTGCAGAATCTATTCCCTAACATTAAGAAAGAAGGAACCCCCCCAACTTTTTCTGTGGAGAAAATATCACCCTGATACCAAAGCGAGAAAAGGACATAACAAAAAAGAAAGAAAGAAAGAAAGAAAGAAAGAAAGAAAGAAAGAAAGAAAGAAAGAAAGAAAAGAAGAAGAAAAGAATTGAAGATCAGTATCTTTAATGAATATAGAGGCTAAAATATGGAATAAAATCTTAGCAAACAGAATTCTCCTGCACACACAAAAAATAATTCATCATAACTACGTGAGCTTCATTCCAGAGATGCAAGGCTGATACAACATATAGAAATCTATAAATATACACCTGACTCCATAGAGGGTCAGATTATTTTAAAAGACAAATTTATCCCTCAAGCAGCCCTAGACATTCAAAGAAAACTTGAGAAATTGGCTATAGTCCCAGACCATAACCTGGAGAATCTTCTTAAAATGGCCACTATGGTCTTTTGCAACCAAGATCTAGAGAGAAAGGAATAGAAAAGAATGACAGCTCTAGTAATGGCACTCTGACAAACGAGCAACCTTCAGGGGCAGAGGGAACCAGAGGAGCGAAAAACAAGTGCTTCCAATGTGGTCAGACTGGCCACTTCAGAGAAGACTGCCCCCAGCAGCACCACTGGCTGGGCAAGCCACCTGCCCCTGTCCAGAATGCAAGGGTGACCACTGGAGGGTGGCCTGTCCCCAGAGGCGAAGGCCTCCTGGGACAGTGACCCCATCAGAGCCCAAACTGGACTCCGAGTGCCCGGGGCAAATTCTCATGGCTCCAGCTTGTGTCATCACCCCTCAAGAGCCCCAGGTTTGCCTTATAGTGGAGCGCCAGGAGA
>CAUYON010096550.1:0-10137 GCA_963573935.1 Arctocebus calabarensis
TAGAGTGCCGTGGCATCACACAGCTCACAGCAACCTCCAGCTCTTGGGCTTAAGCGATTCTCTTGCCTCAGCCTCCCTACAGGCTACTTAATTTTAATTTCAGACTATGACCACCACCCACAACTGGAGAGCCCCTAAATCTGCATTTTAACAAGCACCCAGTCTGATCAAGTTCTATTCAAGTAGAGTATCAGGTGGTGTTCTGGATTCAAGAGGGAGCTAAAATATACAAATCCAACTTACGGAACATGCCAAGCACTACTGCATGCCTGTCATTCTAGGATCAAAGGATACCCCTGGGTGTAATTATTAATAACTGTGGATTTAAAAGGATGTCCTAATCCCATCCTTTTACTGAAAATGCTCAAAGGCAGTTAGAACCCATATTACATATGCTAAATATAACCTAGCCAGAGAAAAATTGTTAGAAATGTTTTTCGAGTTTATTCTTTTCAGAGGGAAGTAAACTGCCAGACACAGTGGCTCACACCTGTAATCCTAGCACTATGGGAGGTTGCCTGAGCTCAGGAGTTCAAGACCACCCTGGGCAAGAGTGAGACCCCCATCTCTACTAAAAAACAGAAAAACTAGCCTGGGTTGTGGCAGGAGCCTATACTCCCAGCTACTCGGGAAGCTGAAGCAAGAGGATTGCTTGAGCAAAAGAGTTTGAGGTTGTGGAGCTATGATGACGCTACGGCACTCTACCCAGGGTCACAGATTAAGACTTTGTCTTAAAAAAAAAAAAAAAAAAAAAAGGGAAGCAAACAAAGATTATTAAATAGGTAGTTTTGATTTTTTTCTCTTAGCTATGTTAAGCCTTCCACATTATTTTTGTGAGCAACTCACATATGGAACAAGTAACTCACGATTTTTTTTTTTTTTGAAACAGAGTCTTATTATGTCACTCTCAGTAGAGTGCTATGGTGTTACAGCTCACAGCAACCTCAAACTCTTGGGTTTAAGCGATTCTCTTGCCTCAGCCTTCCAAGTAGCTGGGACTACAGGCGCCCACCACACGCCCTGCCACTTTTTTGTTGCAGTTGTTACTGTTCAGCTGGCCCTCACTGGGTTTGAACCCGCCAGCCATGTGGCCAGTGCCCACTGAGGTACAGGTACCGAGTGTCCACTTATAACTCTTTTTTTTTTTTTTTTTTTGCAGTTTTTGGCAGGGGCTGGGTTTGAACCTGCCACCTCTGGCATATGGGGCCGGTGCCCTACTCCATTGAGCCACAGGTGCCACCTCACTTATAACTCTTAACCATTAAAATGAACCGAATGTGAAAACCTGAAATTTACACATCAATTCTCAGAATATGCAGTTGTATGTGGCTACCTAATTGATTCTCATTTTGTACAGATATTTTCAGACTTCTCTTCATCTGGTATACTCAAACCTAAGGAAGATAAAAGAACAAGAAAAAAAAACCCCACATAGTTGGGCAAGTTATGCTATCTATTGGTTGTATGTAGCAAAATCTGATTTACCTAAATATGCCACAATTCCACAGCACCACACAATAACAGGCTTTCTGCAAAATTCTTGCCAGTTCACAAGAATGAAGGATAGTCAAAAGGGGGTGACTTATTTAACAGGTGAGTTAAGTAAGCGCAGCTGCAAGATCAACTCGACAGCTCAGTCTTGAGATTACTCTGCAGCCTATGATCGCCCTGTCCTCTCACAGATACCCAAAACCACTTCAGCTTTACTCATGTTTGTAAATTTTCATAGCTAATGTCAAAACATTAAATGTGCATCATAGTCCCAGAGGAACATGTCAGAGAAATAATAGTGAATTTCCAGTGCAAAAAACTGGAAAAGTTATAATTTGAGATGTCTTAAAACTGAGTTAAAACGCTAAGGAAATCATTCATTGAATTTTTTTTTTTTTTTGTCAACCTTTAATCTAACTGGCATTTTTGTTTCAAAATCACCCATCATCGCTTCTCAGCCTTTTGGCTAAGATCAAGTGTAAAAATCATTCATCAGGCTTGGCGCTTGTAGCTCAGTGGCTAGGACGCCAGCCACATACACCAGGGTTGGAGGGATCAAACCCAGCCCAGGCCTACCAAACAACTGCAACAACAAAAAAAACGGCCGGGTGTTGTAGTGGGCACCTGTAGTCCCAGCTACTTGGGTGGCTGAGGCAAGAGAATCACTTAAGCCCAAGAGCTTGAGGTCGCTGTGAACTGTGACACCCCAGCACTCTACCAAGGGCGACATACTGAGGCTGTCTCAAAACAAAAAACAAAAAACCCATCCATCAAAGTTATGGAGATTAATATTAATCTCCTTCCCCAAACAAAAGCCTAATTCTATGAAAGGGTCAATTGCCATTAGGACCTTTCTTCCCCTTAAGGTAAAAATAATGCATGTAGTTCTCTCACCCCTATTTCCTAGATAGAAATTGAACTTTTTTCACATTTAGGGAATTCTAAAACCAAATGTCATTCTTGCCCCTAATTGAGATATTTGCACCAAGTACCTTATCAATTATAACCTATTTGTATTATCTTTCAAAATAAGCTTAATTTAAGCAGAAAATGGGAGCCCACACCGTACTTACTACAATTTGAAAAAAAAATTTTAGTAGATTGACCTGTGTTGCTGTGGTGGAAGGAGCTCTACGCACTTCCTCTGGACGTAAGTTAGCAGCAGACTCTGTGTCCCCACCCCACCAGGAAATTACTAAAGTTCCCAGGGAAGCAACGTAGAATTTACTGAGAACATTATGAATGGAGAGGAGAAAATCTATGGTGGCTGTGAAGGTCCTGATGCCATGTATGTCAAATTGATATCTTCTGATGGTCATAAATTTATTGTAAAAAGAGAACACGCACTAACATCAGGAACAATAAAAGCCATGAGAGGCCCAGGTCAGTTTGCTGAGAATGAAACCAATGAGGTCAATTTTAGAGAGATCCCTTCACATGTGCTATCAAAAGTATGCATGTATTTTACCTACAAGGTTCGCTACACTAACAGCTCCATGGAGATTCCTAAATTCCCAATTGCACCTGAAATTGCACTGGAACTGCTGATGGCTGCGAACTTCCTAGATTGTTAAATAAAATAAATTATAATAAACTGTTAATTTTTTCAGTATTTAATACCTGTAGTTCAGTTAGTAATTTTTTCATATATAGCATGTTGCCTGTATGCAGTTGAACTATGAAGTTCATTGCAAAACAGATTATCTTGTTTTCTGCATAGCAATCAGGGTTGAAGTTTGTTTGCTATGTCAACAAATTAAGGACATTTTCACAAACAAATAAACAATATGCCAATTGGTAGGTGGTTTTGCTTTATCCTTTGGATGTGTCTTTTTAAAGTAGAGCAATGATAATACAGTAAATGCTGAAACTTAGGCATAAATGAACACATACTACAGGTAAAAAATGGGGCTAAGTATTTTTATGTTTTTAGTGTTTTTTTAAAAACTTATTCTGGTCATATAGCCGCTGTTAGCATTACTAGAGTTATGCAAATAATTGCATCATAAACATGTTTATAACTTAGCTGAAACATTGATTTTTATAACTCTTCAAGAATAAGAGTTGAAATTTCTTATGTCTTTTGATAAACTGCAGTATTGTTTAAGTGTATCTTGTCCTTTTGTTTGTTGCTACAATTTAAGAAATTTATTTAAAAGCAGTTTTGGGAGGTATAGCTAGGTATAGCTTTTGAAGCAGTAACTGAACTATATAGTCAGATGGTCAACAAGTAAACTCCATGACTTAGAATGCTTGTTCATTGTGCATTTCGGACTGATCAAAGTACTGTATTTTCATTGACTATAAAGTTTCCTTTGCAATTTTCATTCTTCCTTTATAGTTTTTTGTTGTGATTACACTTCCGATTGTTTATGTTTTAAAAGGCTCACTATGAACTTTATCTAGATCTTAAAAGCTAGATTTTTCAAAACTGTTCCAGTCTTCCTTCATCCAACTGGGATGTTGTAAAATAACATGTAGAGAGGTATAGTGAAAATCTTATAATGCACTTATAGTACATGAATTATCTTCTATTAATTTAAATGTCTCAATAAACAGGATACCCATAAATAGGTTTTCAACTGAAATCAGACTCACCAGGAAATCATTCAGCTTTTAGATTAAGCAGTCAAAAAACATTTCAAAAACTGTGACCAATTGTCCTGCTCAGGCATGGGAAAAGAAGCACTGGAGATGGATTTAGTCTTAGTAGTAGAACAAAGTTGTCATTTTATGATCTATGAATTTAAGACTTCAGCTTATTTCTTCTATACTGTCTTAATATGAACTGACTTCTGGGAAACTGCAAAAACCATAAACAAAAGCAGGTTTTTCTCAGAATACCTAAACATTGCTTTTGAGCTTATTGAAAGCAGTTAAATATACATTGCATATTTTTAGTAATTTCTTAAGGTCATGCTGGTACATATTTTAGTATAGAAGGTTATTTATCAAGTATAAGAATTATATTCTGGGGCAGTGCCTGTGGCTCAGTGAGTAAGGTGCTGGCCCCATATACCTAGGGTGGTGGGTTTGAACCTGGCCCCGGCCAAACTGCACCAACAAAATATCCGGGCATTGTGGTAGGTGCCCAGCTACTTGGGAGGCTGAGGCAAGAGAATCACCTAAGCCCAACAGCTGAAGGTTGCTGTGAGCTGTGACACTATGGCACTCTACTGAGGGCGACAAAGTGAGAAAGAATTACATTCTGCCTCTTGGTGACAAGTAATGTCGACTATAAACCCAAATGTTGATTTCAAAAGTTAAAACTGATAGCTAGAAATAAAGTTTAACTTGACCAGTTTTTTTACTTGTTCATAACTATTCCTTCTGACATTGACTGGTTTTTATAGGTTACTTTATGTATTAGATCCAGAAGTAACCTTAAGTTGAAGACATTAAAATAAAACTGAAGCAAAGATTAGGTAAACCTGTATATCTTGAAGCAAATGGTTTTTTCATGTTAATAAAGGCTGATTAAAAGGTATGAGGAACACTTGGTGTTTGATCTTTTTAGCCTTAGCTTTCTTTTTCTGAGGATTCATGAAACTTTGCTTCAGGACATCTTGCCATATGATTTAATATTGGGAATAGTAGCATTGAAACCTTACTGGGTGTGGTGGCGCATGTCTGTAATTATAGCATTTGGGAGAGGCCAAAGCAGGAAAATTGCTTCAGGCCCAGATTCGAGACCAGACTGGGCAACACAGTGAGACCCTGTCTCTACAAAAAAAATTTTTTTTAATTAACCAGGCATGCTGGTGTGTGCACCTGTTGCCCCAGCTATTAGAGAAGCTCAGGCAGGAGGCAATTGAGCCCAGGAGTTTAGGGGTACAAACTCCTATGATGATAGCACTGCATTCCTGTCCAAGCAAAAGAGGAAGACCCTGTCTCAGGACAAAAAAAAAACCTAAATGCTTTTCTGACACTGGTAATTAGCTTCACTTTTTGAATTATGTGTACATCCCCCCATATATTTTTTCTGCATAGAAAATAATACTTTGATATTTCATTTTTGGCCTGTCTAGATTATGCTTTTTAGATTGTGTACCTTTCATGCAGTTAGTGTCAACAGATAGAGTCTCCCTACTTTTTATTGATACAGTGTCTCTGGGTAGAGAGCTATGGCATCATAGCTCACAGCAACCTCAAACTCTTAGGCTTGAGCAGTCCTCTTGCCTCAGCCTCCTCCAGTACCTGGGGCTACAGGGGCTTAGCTAATTTTCCTATTTAGTAAAAATGGGGTCTCTTGTTCAGGCTGGTCTGGTGCGAATATTTTAAAGTCCTTTTAGGCTAAACTTCTAAATATTGTGTCTGCTGGTTTGTTGGTTTAAACAAATATTTATTAGCCTGAAAATATTTTGGTATATTAAATGGAGCACCAACCTGGGAGTTGGAAATTCTAGGAACTTGTGCTAATTAGACATGTGACCTTGAACGAGTTCCTGGACCTCCATTTCACATCTGTAGAATTAGCAGGTTGCATATCTGTAGGGTAATGTTTACCATCTTATTTTTTCAGTGATCAAGATTGTGGATATGGCTTAAACCCAAGATTGTAACATTACAGGTGATCAGATTAGGAAAGTTAAGAAATAGAGGGAAGGTGTGGTGCCTGTAGCTCAGGGGCTAGGGCGCCAGCCACATACACCAGAGCTGGCAAGTTTGAATCCGGCCCAGGCCTGCCAAAAAACAATGACAGCTACAACAGAAAAATAGCCGCGAGTTGTGGTGGGCACCTATAGTCCTAGCTACTTGAGAGGCTGAGGCAAGAAAATTAATTAAGCCCAAGAATGAGAGGTTACTGTGAGCTGTGACGCCACTGCACTCTACCCAGAGCGACATAGTGAGACTCTTGTCTCAAAAAAAAAAAAAAATAGAAATGGAGTTCTTTACTGCTTCTGGATCAGACATTAAATATCACATGTCAGTCTTAACTATATATGAACTAGATCAATTTAGAATATTTGTAGTTTTTAATTGTCTGCTAAATAGAAAATCCAGTTTTAGCTCTGGTTGTTATTTATTGGTGATAAAAAGAGTAATTTGTATACTGTGCTTATATGCTAGTATATTTAAGCCACATTAACCTGAAAATCACTTTTAATTTATGTGCTAATGTAGTAACTTAACCTAAAGTAGGTACATATATGATTTTTTTTTTCTGCTTCATATGTCTCTAGCTGAAAGCAGAAACTAATTTTTGGTGCCCTATAGAATATACATTTTACATTCTCCACATTCCCTAACTTACCTCTAAGTTTTTTAGATTGGAGAAAGATCTTTCTTTTTAAGACAAAAATCTCACTGTGTTGTGTAGGCTGGAGTGCAGTATGAATTCATAGACATGCTCTTAACACGCTTTAGCCTGGAACTCCTGACCTCAAGGATCATCACTCCTCAGCCCTAGTAACTAGATGATAGTGCATGAAGTTGCTTTGAGAAAGACCTCACTCACTTAATCTTCAAAATGTTCTATAAATGTTGTATTTTTGTATGTCTTTATTTTCATATAGGACACAGGTACGTCAAAATTAGATATCTTCCCCTCTTTATAGTAATAGATGCTTGCAGTTATTTCTAATAAAAAATTTTTACATTGGACCTATATATTTTTTATATGTTAAGACCTTTAAGATAGGCTCTGTTGTTTTATTATTCAGAAAAACGTGAAAGATGACAAATTAGGATAAGGAACATTTAAATTTGGAGATTTGCTTTTGTTTTTTTTTTTTTTTTCTTTTTTTTTAGAGGCAGAGTCTAACTTTATTGCCCTCGTAGAGTGCCTTGGCGTCACACAGCTTACAGCAACCTCCAACTCCTGGGCTTAGGCCATTTTCTTGCCTCAGCCTCCCGAGTAGCTGGGACTATAGGCACCCACCACAACACCTGGCTATTTTTCTGTTTTGCAGTTCGGCCGAGGCTGGGTTTGAACCTGCCATCTTTGGTATATGGGGCCGGTGCCCTACTCGCTGAGCCACAGGCGCCGCCCTGGAGATTTATTCTTTAGCAAAATTATCTAAAATCTTTGCATCAGCGCCTTATTTTACATCATGAAGTAAAGCTTGTGGTTAATCCTGCCTACACATACCAACTGGCCAGATCCACTGTTAAAAGATGTTTTTTAAATACATCAGTAGGATTTTAAATGTAAGCATATTAAATTTTGGTACAGACATGTCAAGTATATTTTACTTTTCAGTTAGTGTAGTGTCATTTATGCTCTAGAAAACTACAAGAAGTATATCCATGAAAAATAAATTTGAATTGGAAAGTACATTTTCTTCCAACTAAGGGCACTTTTTATCTTTCCATAATTTATTTATTTATTTTTTTTTTTTTGAGACAGAGTCTCACTTTGTTGCCCTGAGTAGAATGCTGTGGCATCACAGCTCACAGCAATTCAAACTCTTGGGCTTAAGAGATTCTCTTGCGTCAGCCTCCCAAGAATCTGGGAATTCAGGTGCCCGCCACAACAACCGACTATTTTTATTTTTTGGTTGCAGGTGTCATTGTTTGGCAGGCCCAGGTTGAATTCGAACCCACCAGCTCCAGTGTATGTGGCTGGTGCCCTAGCCACTAAGCTACGAGCGCCAAGCCTCTTTCCATAATTTCATTAAATTATTTTTGAAAATTGCAGGCTTTAGTTCCTTTGGCCACCATTCATATCCTGTGTTACCTTTTGCTTTTGGGGTTGGAGCTTTTTTAAAACCAAGGAACTAAAACAAAACTTACGAGTCCAACATCACAAGCTAATTTGCAGTGCAATTTCTAGAACCAGAAGTTCATGGGGCTTAGTTTTTTTTTTTTTTCTTTTTTTTGTGACAGAGCCTCAAGCTGTCGCCCTGGATAGAATGCTGTAGCATCACAGCTCACAGCAACCTCCAATTCCTGAGCTCAAGCAAGTCTTTTGCCTCTGCCTCCCAAGTAGCTGGGACTACAGGTGCCCGCCACAACCCCTGGCCATTTTTTATTTGCAGCCGTCGTTGTTTGGTGGGCCCAGGCTGGATTCGAACCTGCCAGCTCAGGTGTAGGTGGCTGACGCCTTAGCTCGTTGAGCCACAGGCGCCAAGCCGGGGCTTAGATCTTGATGACTACATTCAGAAATGAAAGTCGTCTTTATTCAAGTATTGAAATAAATTATATACAGAATATTAAAATAATGAATAAAAGAGTTAATGCATGAGGTGTAGCTATGACAGATACTTTAAGAAATGCATACTGGTGTCACCTGTGGCTCAGTGGATAGAGCACCATCCCTATATACTGAGGGTCGTGGGTTCGAACCCGGCCCCAGCCAAACTGCAACAACAAAAAGATAGCTGGGTGTTGTGGCGGGCACCTGTAGTCCCAGCTACTCAGAGACCGAGGCAAGAGAATCACCTAACCCCAAGAGTTGAAGGTTGCTGTGAGCTGTGATGCCATAGCACTCTACCAAGGGTGATGGAGTAAGACTCTGTCTCTAAAAAAAAAAAAAAAAAAAAATACATACATACCATTTCTGGCTGGGTGTGGTGGCTCTCACCTGTAATCCTAGCAGTCCAGGAGGCCAAAGGCATGAGGATCACTTGAGGTCAGAAGTTTCAGAACAGCCTGAGCAAAGGGAGACTCTACTAGAAATAGAAAAACTAGGCTCGGTGCCTATAGCATAGCAGTTATGGCACCAGGTACATACACTGAAGGTGGCAGGTTTGAATCCGGCCCAGGCCAGGTAAACCACAATGACAGCTATAATAATTTAAAAAATAAATAAATAAAAATAGCTGGGCGTTGTGGCAGACACCTGTAGTCCCAGCTACACGGGAGGCTAAGGCAAGAGAATCGCTTAAGCACAAGAGTTTAAGGTTCCTTTGTGATGCCTCATCACTCTACCGAGGGTGACTTAAAGAAAGAAATAAAAGAAATAGGGCGGTGCCTGTGGCTCAGTGAGTAGGGCGCCGGTCCCATGTGCCAGAGGTGGTGAGTTCAAACCCAGCCCTGGCCAAAAACTACAAAAAATAATAAATAAATTTTAAAAAGGTTATTATAAAAAAAAAAGAAATAAAAGAAATAGAAAAATTAGCTCAGGACCCCATCTCTACTGAAAATAGAAAAATTAGCATAGCATTGCAGCATGTGCCTGTAGTCCCAGCTACTTAGGAAGCTGAGGCATGAAGATCACTTGAACTCAAGAGCTTAAGATTGCTGTGAGCTATGGTGACGCCAGGGCCACAGAGCAAAAGAATAAGAAAACTAGCTGGGCGGCTTGGCACCTGTGGCTCAACAGGCTAAGGCACCAGCCACCTACACCTGAGCTGGCGAGTTTGAATCCAGCCCTGGCTCCCCAAATAATAATGACGGCTGCAGCCAAAACATGGCTGGGCGTTGTGGTGGGTTCCTGTAATCCCAACTATTTGGGAGGTGAAGGCAAGAGACTCGCTTGAGCCCAGGAATTGGAGGTTGCTGTGAGCTGTGATGCCACAGCACTCTATCCAGGGTGACAGCTTGAGGCTCTGTCTCAAAAAAAAGGATTAAATGAATTAAAACACATAAAGCATTTAGAGCAGTGGCTAACATGTAGTATCTAATAAATACTAATGGCCCTTTCTCAAATATTAAAAATTCTACAGGCTCGGCGCCTGTGGCTCAAGCCGCTAAGGCGCCAGC